>BSSO01000165.1:0-43260 GCA_030267885.1 Mesembryanthemum crystallinum | reverse complement strand
CCTAATGGTTGACGGAGCTCCTTTCCGTTAGGGTTTTTTTTTTACTATTTGACTTAGTTAATGTATGGGGGCACGGTAAAATGACTAATATACCCTTATTTGCCTTAATTACACAACGACAAAGTATTTGACAGGCCTTTCCCTTATAAATCGATCCACCCACCATTGCCAGACTTCAAAAAATTTCTTCAAATTTATAAGAGGGGTGTTTGTCAAATATCTAACAATTGTGTAATTAAGGCAAGTAAGGGTATATCAGTCATTTTACAGTGCCCGCATACATTAACTAAGTCAAATAGTTAAAACAATCTAACGAAAAAGGAGCTCCGTCAACCATTAGGGTACAGAAAACGTTAAAGTCTAAGTTCAGGGGTACAAAAAATGTTAAAGTCAAAGTTCAGGGGTACCATTGGCATTATTGGAAAAGTGTGGACACCATTGGCATTAGGCCAAGTTCAGGGGTACCACAGTAAATTTCTGTTAAATAAAAGTTTGCGAATAACTACCTTGTAAGATTGATTTTATTGTAAGGCTCCCTCCGTTCTTTAAAAATCTTGACGGATTGACTGTGCACGTGGATTAAGAAAAATTGGGGTGTGCTTTGACTTCTAAATATGCCGCTCTACAAAGAAAGAGAGAGAGACACATGGGAGGGGTAGGTGGGTAAGAATAAAGGAGGGGTGGATGGGTAAATCTAAACTTTAAACCTTTCCATTTTATGTCCTGTAAAGATTTTAGGGAAACGTCCAAAATAGCCGATGTAAAGATTTTTAAAGAACAGAAGGAGTAATATCTTTGTCAGAAATCCCGCTAAATTTTTAGTGAAATTCCGAAATACCCTCTCATCCCTCTGAGCCAGTTAAACCCAAGGATAACACTGTTTCTCAAAAAAAAAAAAAAAAAAAAAAAAAAATCTTCCTCGTTTCTTGCTTTTTTTCTCAGTTCCATGGTCTCTACTATAACCTTCCATTATTTTCCCTAGGATTTCAATAAAAAATTTGAGTAGGACGAGGCTGCATGAGGGTATTTTCGGGATTTCAATAGATAAAATTTGGTTGGATTCCAACCAAAGGTATCACCTCATAAGAAAATCGACAAAGGTCATACAAACCCCTAGCGTTGTCACTTTAGACTATATAAGGCACCAACGTTAAAAATGAGTTATGTAAATCATTGACATTTCAATTTTGGCCATATAGTCCCTTGGATGACTAGAAATAAGAAGATTGACTTACACTCTCCAATTACCAATATTTTTTCCAAAGTTCTCTTAAATGGACCTTAATTTAATTTTTTTGCTTAAATTTGAATCTTACATAATTATATATACCCTGTTTTGTAAATTATTATTTTTTCAATTAAAAAAAAAAGAGACTATATATATGGATCATCATGAGACAAACTGTGCTCCAACGGATGTCCCATATTGACATGCTAC
This sequence comes from Mesembryanthemum crystallinum, assembly GCA_030267885.1. Taxonomy (NCBI): domain Eukaryota; kingdom Viridiplantae; phylum Streptophyta; class Magnoliopsida; order Caryophyllales; family Aizoaceae; genus Mesembryanthemum; species Mesembryanthemum crystallinum. Next base: position 41,822 of record BSSO01000165.1, on the reverse strand, counting down.
TAATCCTAGGTTTTTTTTTTTTTTTTTTTTTTTTGCTAAATCAAAAATTTCATTAAGAGCAAAGTCAGTACACAGTAGAGAAAATCCAAGTGGGTGGTGCATCAGGGAAACATACACCTTCAAAACCTGATGCAAGTGCCCACTTAGCAAAATTATGGGCCAAAAAGACAGAGTTTCTGGGGAAGAAGGAGAGAGTACAAGAAAGCTCGGAGAGGAGAGCAGTAATACTAATACAAACATGATCATAACGCCAAGGGAAAGGCGGGCCTCGATTGATTTCGTTAACAATGGATTGCGCATCACTGTGAATAGCCCAACCAAGAAGGCCTGCCGATTTGAGGTAGTTTAACGCTAGAAGGATAGCATGAGCCTCAGCTTGCTCAGGCGAGATGATCGAAACGGAGAATGCTTCACCCTTGACAAAATCACCATTTCTATTTGTTGCAACCCAAGCTGCAGTAGAAGAGGAAAGACCCACAGCTGCATCAACCACAAGAAAACGTTCTTGGCCATTCGGGGAAGGGGGCGTGGGCAGCCCTGGAGAAGGACTAGGTAGAAGAAGAGCGACCCATTCAGCCCATCTACGATTGAAAGAATCAAAAACCAGTGAGGGATCAAGGGAAGAGCCAGTGTGAAGACAATTATTTCGATGCCACCAAAGTGAATCCAAAATAAACACGAATTTTGCGGGCATGAGGTGAGAGTCAGTGAATTGAGCAAAGAGGTTACCCGAGGAAAGACAATTATCAAGCCATTCCAAAATACTCCAGTTTGGGAGAGCATCGATATGCAAGCCCATACATCGAAGCCAAATTCCTCTAGCAAAATCACAATTAAAGAAGACATGAGCACAATCTTCAGCATCATTGAGGCACAAATCACATGTGTCATCAATATTGGACATTCTCACCTTGATTGTATGCTTGGTAGGGATGGCGTTCTAAGCGACCCTCCAGATAAAAATTTTCAAGCATTGAGGAATATCAAGCTTCCATAATGATTTCCAAAAAGCGGGAGTGGACAGAGGAGGGAGCACTTGAGATGAGCCTTGAATCAGTTTGAAAGCCGACTTGACTGAAAATTCACCAAGCTTTTCATGGACCCAGAAAATCGAGTCACTGGTTGGAACGGAAGGGATGTGCACTTTGAGGATGGCCTCAGCCGAGAAAGCTTCAAATTGATCACGAATGAGTGGTTCATTCCACGCTCCGTTAGCAATACAATCAGCAACTTTGAAAACCACAATATCGGCGCCATCACGAGAAGAAGGGGAGAAATTTTCGAGGTTTGGTACCCAAGGGTCAGACCAAACATTAATGGAAACACCATTTCCAACTTTGAAGCACCCACCACATTTGATAACATCCATGCTTTTGATAATTTCTTTCCACTGTGGAGAATCTGAAGGAAGTGACTTGACATGGTGAGGATCGTGGTGCTTACAATACTTTTCCGAAAGAAGACGAACCCAAGGCTTATCCACCTTTGCAAACACCTGCCAAGCGAGCTTGGAATGGATAGCAATGTTGAATTTCTCCATTTGTCGAAGACCTAAACCACCAAGGGACTTGGGGCGACAGCAAGACTCCCATGATTTAAGATACAAGCCCCTGGTAGTTCCATCTTTTCCCCACCAAGAATCACGTATGCGAGCATCCAAATCTTTGCAGGTACTCTTACAAAATAAATTTGAGGCCATATCATAGGAAGGAAGAGTGGATGCCACAGACTGGATTAGAGTGGTTCTTCCACCAAAGGAGAGAGCTCTCGATTTCCAAGTTGAGAGCTTGCTCTTAAGCCTGTCGATGATGAAAGCAAACCTTTGTTTTCTACTCTTTGCTCTGAAGAAAGGTAAACCCAAATAAATAGCATCTTTGTCGATCGAAGAAAGATTGAGAATTCCTTTGATAGCGCCTTTAGTCACAGGTTTGGTATTTTTGTTGAAAAAAAACCCCAATTTGAATTTATTAGCACCAAGACCCGACCAATCTACAAATTTAATCAAAGCATCATTGACGGCTTGTGCATTCTGAACTGTAGCTCGGCTGAAAATTACCAAATCGTCAGCGAAGAGGAGGTGAGAGATTGCTTCTCCATTCTTTTCAATTGAGATGCCATTAAGGAGACCATCATGCTGAGATTTGATAAGAATCCTCGAAAGAGCTTTCATGGTGTGACAAAGAGGAAAGGCGAGAGAGGATCGCCTTGCCGGAGGCCTCTCCCTGGCGAAAAGTAACCATGCGACGAGCCATTAATATTCACCGAGAAGAAGTTGTGCTAACACACTGTTTGATAAGGCCCACAAATTTTTCATCGAAACCCAAGTTCTTCATGATTGCAAGGAGAAAAGGCCATTCAACCTTGTCAAATGCCTTTGCCATATCGATCTTTTGGGCTATAAGGCCATTAGCTCCTTTTGCCCCTTTCATAGTGTGCAAGATTTCAGTCACTAGGATGGTGTTGTCGGTGATAACCCGGCCTGGGACAAAAGCAGCTTGAAGTGGACAAGTGAATTTATCCAAGAGGGGTTTAAGCCTGTCAGCAAAAATCTTCGAAATAATTTTGTAAACCACATTACACAGAGAAATAGGCCTAAATTCCTTTACAGAAGCAGCATGATCAGATTTTGGAATTAAAGCAATATTAGTATGGTTTAGATCTCTTAACAGGAAACCACTATGAAAAAAACTATGTATCATACCAATGACATCATGCTTAACGATGGGCCAGAAACGCTGGTAGAACAGAGCCGGAAAACCATCAGGCCCCGGTGCTTTCGTAGAGCCCATGAACTTGACCGTGTTGTGAATTTCATCTGGGGTAGGAATAGCACTGAGCATGGAATTTTTTTCCTGGTCAATAATATTTTCGAAAAGATTTTCCAGGTCCTCCGGGAAGTCGGGCTCAGAAGAGGTGAAAAGCTCTTCAAAATATGTGATGAAAGCCCGGCTGATTTCCTTGTTGTCATTTGTCCAGCTACCATCATTCAATTTTAGGGAATCAATGTCATTCCTTCTTCGTCGGATGACAGTAGAAAGGTGGAAAAAACGGGTGTTTTTATCCCCCTCCTTAAGGAATTGAATCCTTGATTTTTGCTTGACCATGATAGACTCTCTAGTGTAGAATTCAATAATCTGAGCAAACAGATTTGATTCCTCCGAAAAATCTGCTGGGTCTGGTGCCCCCCCGTTTCTCATTTGAAGCTTTGCAATAGCATCAGTAGTGCGTTTGATACTTTCACGAACACAACCAAAATTCTCCTTGTTCCATTTGCGCAAGGCATCACGAGTGGACTTGAGTTTATTTTTCAAAATGAAGCCTCTTGAGCCCCTCGCTGGTTTGTCCCAGGCAAAGTTGATCACATCAGAGCAAGAATCATCGCGAGTCCACATTGCTTCGAAGCGAAACGGTTTAGGACCTTGAGCATTTTCACCTTGTGTATCCAAAAGAAGGGGGCCATGATCAGAGGCAATAACGGGGAGATGAGTGATTGTAGCTTTCACGAAGAGCTCCCTCCATGATAGATTGCAAATTCCCCTATCAAGTCGTTCTTTGACAGAGATAACACCATTTTTCTTCCTTTGCCATGTAAATAGGCTGCCCACAAAACCAACATCAATAAGACCATTTGAGGTTATAAGATCAGCAAGACCCAACTTGGAGGAGGAGGAAGAAGCAAAGGCGCGTCCTCCCCATTTTTCACCCTGATTAAGGATGTCATTAAAATCCCCCATCATGCACATAGGGGTGTTGAAGGTATTGAAGGAGTCACTAGTTGCCTCCCAAAAAGCATTTTTGTCACCATGATTTGGTGCTCTGTAAACAAAAGAGAGCATCCAAATTTTATTAGGGGGGTTAGTTTTAATTTTTGCAATGGAAAGCTGATCAGAATGGAAGATTAAATCCAGGTCCACCCCTTTACGCCAAAGAATCACAGTGCCCCCCGAGAGGCCAACCGAAGAAGTAGCTTCTATAAAACAAAAACCCAAAGGCTTGAGAATTTCGATAGCCTTTTCCCGAGGAACCATTGTTTCTGCCAAAAATAGGACATTCGGATTGCGACTTCGGATGACGGCCTTTAGGTGGAGTAAAGTCGCGGGTCGGCCCACACCCCGACAATTCCAATAGAGAGCTCTCATTGAGGGAGAGGGCTGTCTGAGCCCTCTTTATTTTTTGCCTTGATATCAAGATCAAATTGGGTCATCATGGCATCCAAGGTGCTTTTTTCCATGCTAAGATTGAACTCCTTTCCAGAGCACACCTTTATTTTTCCTTTCTCTGATATTGATTTTTTCCTTGAAATAGGTCTAATAGAGGAGAGGGAGCAAGGGAATTTTTGGTTTTTTTTTTGTGGCAGATGAGGGTAGAGTGGGCACATCAATATCATTGGCTTTCCTCTTAAAGGTAAGCCTGTCAAAATGATGAAAGAACTGAGATGAGAGAGAGGTTGAGGAGGGGATGAAGGAGATTTGAGGAGCTGGGTTAGAATTGATTTGTGGGATGATGGAAGGAGGGATTGACGTGGTTGAATTAAAGGTGGGCTGAGAAATTAAAGTATTAAGGGAAAGTGTGTTGGTCTCATGGTCTAAGTCATCGGGCTCGACAATTGAGTAAGCTTGAGAAGGTTGGGAGTTTGTTTGTGGAGTTGGGCTGGGTGAAAGGGTTATTGGGTCTATAATGGTAGGGAGATGGGGTGTGGGAGACAGAAAACTAGAGATTTTTGAGGCCCAATAATTAATACGGGCTTGGTTATCACCAGTAAAACAAGCAGGCCCAAGGTGAATTTTGGGGTTGGGTGGAGTTGAAACAGGTGGGCTGTCAAAACCAGGGGGGAGAGTCTTGAGGCTAGAACAGCCCATATCACTACCAGTGGGTCCACAAGACTCATGATCAAAACCAAATTTGTACGCTTTCTCAACGCTTACCATGTCAATAGAGCCTGTAGTGATTGAGACACGTTGAAAAGAATTTGACTTTGCACAGTACTTTATCAGCCCGTCTTCCAGATTGATGGTGACATTATCATTCGACGGTGGAGCACGCGGTGGCCCTAAGCCTCTGAGCCGATCATGGTTTCTTGATAAGCCATTGAGGATTTCCGTTCTTGGGTCGATGAATGCTTTAAATGGCGCATTGCCGTCAGAAAGATCGGTTGCCCTCAAAAACGGGCCAAGACCCGGGTCTGGGGGCGTGAACTTCAATGGTGTTTCCAGGTGACAATCGCGACCATCGTGGCCAACCCCACCACAGTCATAGCAGAAATCCGAAAGCCTCTCATATTTGAACTGTATCCAGCTCTTTTTAGCACCATCCTTCTTGCGAAATACAACACCACGAACCAGTGGCTTGGTGAGATCGATCTCAATTTTGACCCTTAGGAAACGTCTAGCAAGAAGCCTCTGATCGGAAACCACATCGGTACCCAAAACTTTACCCATTTTCTTCCCTATCACAATCGCGTTTTCTTCTGAGAGCTTTGACCAGTGTAGTACATGAATTTGGACCCAGAAGTTGCATGTTGAGAAATCAATGTTTTCTGGAATCTGATCGTGATCCCATTTTCGCATCACTATGTGTCTACCAAGAGCAGACCACACATCCCTCTCAAGAACTTTGTCTCTATCATCTTGGTTCTCGAAAGAGATCAGAAATTGAAAGTCATTTAGGATGGAAATGGTGGGTTACCTTGAAGATTCCAAACTTTTTCAATGAGGGACCTGGCAAGTCTCATTTTTATGGCTTTGGTTGTCCAGACCTTGCCAATGATGCATAAATTTGTGACCCGAGCAGTTAATTCTTCATTAGATGGGAGATGCAACTCCTCGTCAAATTAGGCTTTGGAAAGGAGGGAGGAAGCTTGTGATTTTATAAAGGGGGATGAAATTAGGTAGGTTAAAAGGATAAAAGGGTGGCTAGGTAAAAATTGGACGCAAAACTTAACGTTTTACTACTTTTGGGTCACAGGACAGACTTTGTCAGGAATACAGTGGCACCATGTAAAATCGAAAAAAAAGGGATTGCTACACATAACAGGTAAATTACTCGACGTAACAAAATTTTCCCTAACTACCCTTCTCATTTCTTCTTCATTTTTGTTGCTTTCTCCCTCCTTTCTCTCATCCTTCCTCTCCGTGATATAGTCCATGAAAATTATGCCAATGTCCATGGGAGAATTACATCAGCCGTGCACCTCCATTTAGCTGTGCATCTCCACTGTTTTTCGTGAAAAATAAATCCTTTAGAATGGAGATGAAACTCATGGCAATTACACCCAAAAAAATGAAATTTTGTTCAGCTACAACCCTCCACATCCCCCCGCCGTCCACCCCCTCCTCAGGCAGAGCCCAGCCCCACCCAGCCCTCATCGACCACTGATCAGCCCCCCGATCCCAACCAGTCATTCCCCTCATCTGTTCAACACTCCCGGCACATCCACCCCGACCCTGCCCGGATCTCTCCCTTCGCATCCTAGTAGCCCCCTTGCCTAACCGACTTGCCGATCGACCCCCCCAGCCACTCACTGTCACCCCAACCCCACCTCACCAAGCTCGCTGCCCACCGCCTACCATCATTCGCATCCATATACCCTACCTTTAACACTATTATTAAAATAAAAAAATTCAAATTCATTTTTAATTGAATTACTCTGCAAAACTGTCATGGTAACATTTCATTCATGGTGACTGGATTTCTTTGCAATGATTTAAACCCATATGTTACGGAGAATAGAGATGTATCACGAATGAAAAAAAAAAAGGAAGTTAAGTTTCAATCAAAAAGGATATTTTGGGAACATTTGCCATAAAAATTGTTACGTCGAGTAATTTTCCTGTTACGTTAAGCAATTTCGAAAAAAAAAAAAAAAAAAAAGTTAAGCAAAACTGTTTGTTAAACCCATCCGTTAAATTAGTTGCTACCCGAAGTCATAAAATAAACAAAAATAAATATCTGGTTGGCTCTCTTCCTCTTCCCAGTGTTCTGGCACTGCGCATTCTCTCACTTGCAGAATTCAAATGGCTTCTGCACTTTCTCATCACCTCAAATTTACTCACTCTCTCACCTCCCATTATCATCCTCACATTACTTATTTTCCCAATTCAAATCCCTTCGATTCAAATTCAATCAAACGAAACCCTAAAACTTCTTCATTCCGTTTACCACCTCGAGCTCTCCCCAAATCCAAAGACTCAAATTCGTCAATTCCTCCATTTCTTCGATTGAGGTAATTTGCAGTTTTTGAAGCTCACAGTTAATTGTCATTAAGGATTTTGTGTTTGAATTTTTGTTTATTTTTTTGTGAAATTTCAGGGACGCTTTTAAGGCAGATGAGCTTGGTCGCGATATATTGTCAATTGCATTGCCTGCTGCCTTGGCTTTAGCTGCTGATCCCATAACCTCGCTTGTTGACACCGCATTTGTCGGGCATTTGGGTACTCGCTAATTTTCATTTTGGCTACTTATTTTCTTGATTATGATCATAATTCACATTGGGTCTAAATTGGCTGTCAAACGAAATTTCAGATGAATATAGCTTTACCTGTGCAATTTAGAAACTAGGAAGTGCATAGTGAATCAGATGAAGGTGTTGTTTTATGCAGTTGGGGGATGAGAGTGTTTTTGCAGTTTCTTATATAGTTGAAGTTCATTTAGTAAGTGGCAAGGCAGTGTATGATAGTGGGTATAACCGTATAAGTGCTTTACTAAGGAATTTTGGTTGTAATCATTTTGTCACCTGGTAGGGTCGACTGAATTGGCAGCTGTTGGGGTGTCGGTAACAGTGTTTAACTTGGTGTCGAAGTTGTTTAATGTCCCATTGCTCAACATCACTACGTCCTTTGTTGCCGAGGAGGAGGCTTTAATAAGTATGCAAAATGAGGGTCTTGTTCAAGCTGGCCGAGGTATTTAATCAAGTAAAGATCGTTCAGCCTTATTGTGATGCTCTTGTGCTTCTTTACCTCACATCAATTGGTTATATTGTGATACTCAGATGTCCCAGACAATGGCGAAAGAAAAAAAGCCCTTCCTTCTGTTTCTGCTTCTTTAGTTCTAGCAGCTGGTCTTGGAGTGGCGGAAGCTGTGGCACTGTCACTTGGATCTGGATCTCTAATGAATATTATGGGTATATCTGTTGTATGTCTGCTTTGTCTATTTATGCTTATCTGTGTTCAATATGATTGAAGTCTGAAGAGTGAACAACCTTTCTCTTGTTTAACTTTTTTTTTTCCCTCTTTTCTTGGATGCATGAACCTTTGTCTATCTGCTACTCACTCATAAGCTGCTGCAAATGATTTGAAAATTCCCTAACATCTTAGGTGATGAATGCTATACCATGCTCCCAACATATGATATTGCTGTCTTAATAATGTGGGTGATGAGTGGGAAATAAACCATAAAGTTGCATGATTCACAGGGTAGTTATTCTTTAGAGTTATGTTGAGTTCAATTTTGGAGCCGTGCTTATGCCTTGCTGTCTCATTCTTTTGAAATCTTTGAACAACTTTGGTTTGGCATTTCCTTCCCATATACTTATGTGATGTCCTCCAATAATGGTCTGCAAGTTTGTGTATGAATAGTAACTTATACTTATTCATGTGGCAGGATTCACCAATGCGACAGCCAGCTGAAGAGTTCCTTACAATTAGGGCTTTTGGTGCTCCACCAATAGTCATTGCACTTGCTGCACAGGGGACTTTCCGAGGATTTAAGGATACTAAGACGCCTCTCTATGCCATTGGCAAGTATTTTCATATAGCGTTTTGCTTGAATGTATGAGAAGTGTAATGCATGTAGATATCATGAAATGATCTTTTTTCAGATTGTCATACCTGCTTCCTGGAACTCTGACTTTCACATTCATTGTGTCCAGAATCATAGAAAGTGTTGTAGGTAGACGAAAATATTTAGACATCATTAGAGGGTTGAAGTTTGGGAGCAGTGCAGAGCATTGTGTTTGTATTCTTTTAATGCTCTCATCTCTCCTTCCCTTCCTCTTCATGTCTCTTAAACAATAAAGGGGAAGCAAATAAGAGAAACAACATTATTCATGTATATTTTCCTCCCGCAATTCATATCATATTATGTTGCCAGTATATCTTGACAAATATCCCCTCCATTTGAAATAAGTGTCATTACAAGGCTTTGTAGACATAAAAAGACGTTATGCAAAGTCACCGAGTGCCCTCATTAAATAAACAAGGGTAGAATAGGAAAGTAGTCAAATTTTTACTTTGGAAATGAAAACAGACACTTATTTTAAATAAATAAATTTTTTTTTTTAAAAGTGACAATTTTTGAATCAAAGGGAGTATGTCAGAACTTCATATTTCTGTATCATTGCCAACTTATGCTCAACAAGGTTTTCATAAATGCAGGTCCTGGTGTATTTGCATTGGACATAAGCCTAAGTTGCTTGTTTATAGTTTACTGTTGATTTGAATTTCATGTTTGCTATCCTAATTCGTGTCTGCAATAACACGTACTTTCTACTGGCAGGAGCTGGAAACTTATTAAATTTGATATTGGACCCAATCTTAATATTCTCCTTTGGCTTTGGCATTGGCGGTGCAGCAATGGCAACTGTGATCTCTGAGTAGGTCAATAATGTTGTACAGCACTTCAACTCTGAAATGATATGGATATTTTTCGCCTTCCTATAGGCGAATCTTTTACTTTTCTGCTTTCCTAATCGTTTGGAGCTCTAATATTTGCTCTTTTGATCAGATACTTGATAGCCTCTATCCTGCTCTGGAAGTTGAATGAAGAAGTATCTCTTACTGCTCCAAATATTGCGGGTAGAAGATATCTTGAATATATAAAATCCGGTAGGTTCCTGACAGATTATTCGATTTTCTGTCTGTAATATGTCATGTTTGCAGAACTAAGTTGATATCTTACTGCTCGAAATATTGCGGGTAGAAGATATCTTGAATATATAAAGCAAGTTTGAATATGTTGATTTTTGGTTTGGGCGTTTGGCTAGTAGCTAACTGATTCTAAATGCTTTGGAGTTGATGGTTCTATCTACTAATCAGTTTGCATATCTTTCCTAGTATTAAGTTGACACTGCTGCTATTAGACAGAGGTCAAAAGTTTGATTATGGCTCAGTAGCGAGTAGGAACTTCTAAATAATCGTAAATGTAATGTCTAATTCAAGCAACATATCCTGGAGGGCGTAATGAAAATTATGGAACTACTGCTTATTTCCTTTTTTGTTGAGTCACAATAGGGTGATTTAGGAACAATCAGTTTGGGATAACGATTCCATTTTTATCTTAAATAGTTTTTCTTTTTGCAAGGTTTCAATGAGTTCATGTCATCAGTCAAGAAGTATAATATGTATATGCAAATTACAAAGGATCTGGTGAACTTCTCCTCACTGAATCATTCTGCTGTCTTATCTGTAGGAGGGCTTTTGATTGCAAGGACCTTGTCAGTGCTTGTGCCTATGACATTAGCGACATCTATGGCAGCAAGGGAAGGGCCTATACCTACGGCCGGTCATCAAATTTGTGTGCAAGTTTGGTTGACAATATCATTGCTGACTGATGCTTTGGCGATTGCTGGGCAGGTAATGCCCCCATTCTCCCAACGANTTATTTGGCTTTACAAGTTGAGGATCAGTTAGTGTTAATCACGTTACAAGTACAACTATAGCAAGTCTTGTATTGTTAACTGCTTGCATTTGCTTCCATCTCCATGAAAATGACAATTATGTTGTGTTGAATTTCTGAGTTTGATGTTTGGTCACTATCTTCCTGTATAAGGTCATTTGGTGAATCTATAAAGATGACCATCTGCAGATGGACTTGAATTCTTGATGTTTGCTTCCTGCTGATTCTTTGTTCGTTTCGAGTAAACAAGTTATAGGTCATTATGACATGAACGCAGCAGATATTTGTGGGGAGGAGGTCAGTCATTTCAGGACAAAGTTCTGATCCAGGATGAAAATATTCTTCATGCAGATTAGTTGCTTGCTCTATTTCATGTGCTTCAAGTGCCTGCATCTCTTGATCCTTTGCGTTACTGCCAAGGCATTTATGCTTGATTAACGGGCCATTTTGCCAAGCTTCAATTCAATAATTTTGAGCTTCTCCTTCACAATATCTCTCCTCTTCCCCCTCCTCTTTCACTTCCTCCCCTAGCAGCTTCTAAGAAGCTAAAATGGGACTAGGTATTGAAGCTCCATTTTAGAGTTTATATTTCTAGCCCCAATTTGGCATCTTGGAAGCTCTTGGGGAGGAGGATGGGGGAGGGGAAGAGAGATTTGTGAAAGAGAAGCTCAAAATCGTAAAAGCTTGGCCAAACGGCCCCTAAGAACCCTCTATTGATAAGTTGGATTCAATCAGCCAAGATTTCTAGATCTTATAAATAGGGGATAGAGAGATTTTGACAAGCAAGGTGATGACAGTTGACAAGAACTGGAGACAGTTGTGGAACCTAGTGATTGGAAGTTGTCACGAATAAGTCTGTTAATTTTTGCAGAGACAATTATATTTAGGTTGATTTTTGCAATTTTTTTAAAAGGTAATTTTCTCTTTTGGAGTTGGCAGTCACTCTTCGATGAGATCTTACTGAGAGTCTGGGTGGGAATCTGGTTGGCTATGATGCAGTAGCAGCATAAGTATAAGACTGCAGTTAAGAACTGCAAATTCTGAGGTTGAGGAAAAGTTACCCCAATCATAGCTGAAATATGGAAAAGCTGGATGCAGCAGAATGAAGGTGAATATTAAACGAAGGTGGTGTGAAATTAATAAGCTCTTTCCAGATAACTGAATATCCCATTTTGGAAATTGTCACTTGTTCAGTTGTTTGTTCAACTCAACAGAATCATTCAATTAGTTCACACGTGGATGATTGGATGCACTTGCATAGGGTACCGCCGTACCAGAGTAATTAACTGCTAACAGTTACTCCTTTTCTTTTTTCTTTTTTTTTTATTATTATTATAGAGAGCTAAAAACTGTTTATATGGAGATAACACACCTTTTTTATTTGGTTCTTTAAATTTGGGTGATTCTTTCTCCACCTACCCTTTTGATTCGCATATGGGTATATGGCTGTTGCTTGCCTGCTGATAGTTGAAAACTTGGACGTCTATATTTGTGGTATCGTATTTGTAGCTCCGTCTCATCTCTACGAGCTTTATCTTAACAGGCTCTTCTTGCTGGTGACTATTCCCAAGGTAAATATGAGCAGGCACGCCAAGTTATATATAGAGTATTGCAGGTTAGAACCACAACAGTATATCTCTGCACTTTCCATTCCATAAGCCAATTTCTCTCCCTTTCCTTGGAATAGCGCTATAAGTATTCTGGTATCTTTTTTACTAATGCATGATTTATTTGTAGGTTGGTTTGGTGATGGGCATTGGTTTGGCTGCCATTTTGTTCCTTTGTTTTGGAGTGATTGAAAACTTATTCACTTCAGATGCAGAGGTCCTTAAAATTGTCTCGTCTGGTGTCTTGGTATGAACTACTTATATGATATAAGCCATCCACTTTGTTGCTCTTGAATCCTCTAGTTTACCTTAAGATTGAAAAATTCTGTGGCAGCTACTTCTGCATTGTCTGTTTATACTACACCAAAACCATGCAGAGTCAAAGTGAAAGCTGTTAGGATGACAAGGATAAAAACTTTTCCAGTATTCATTTATATTTTGTTTCTCACTTCTCCACAGTCTAATTTGTTCTCATATTGGCAGAGTGGCAAACAGGTTTAGATTTTGGTCCTTAAGTGGTTTTGGCCCCTATATCATGGCTAAGTTGGCTGACTCCTGAGTGTTTTCTTTATGTTATTTATTTGTTTGAAAAGGCCATGCCATGCCCTTGCATCATTGCTATTTTGAATTAATTGGGAGTTATACTTTTTATGCCCATGCTGCACCTTTCACCTTTTTGTAGTCTCTCTTTTCTACCTTTCAATGTTCTATGCCATTCTGCTTCCATGATTAAAGGCGCATTCTGTTTTTACAGTACACATATTGCTATTATTACTTGGTTATTCTATTTTTCAAAATTCTCAATAACGGATATTTAGACGCCTATGATGGAACACTTCAACTGGAGGGAAGATTCTTTTTTTCTTTCTTTTTTCTTTCNTTTTTTTTTTTTTTTTTTTGTAAAGGAAAGTAAATAAATTAAGCAAAGTCAGCTTACAGAAGAGTGAGGGGGTGGGGAGTCTCTCCAGTAAAATTAGTCTGAGTCCTTAGCAAGTAGTTGCACAGTACAAAGGGATGAATAATACATATGGTTTCAGGAGTACAACTACTACAAAAATGCCTAGATATAGTACTCCATCAGCCACCAGATATGCTTGTCTAACTCCTGAATACACGTCAATGCTTGAACTTGCTGGATCTGCTGCCTGCATTCCAGAGTGTTAACAAAAAATGGGTCAGCTTCATTATCCTCACCAGTTTAAAGCCTGTATAATGCTCCTACAATCTGATCATAAATGATCTTATGCCAGTTTTTGCTGATGATGAACTTGAGTGTCCCCTACGTAGCATATAGCTCCGCTTATCTAGCATTGTCGGCAGTAATTTCCTTGCAATTTCTTGGCACCAATTTCCCGTTGAGTCTCTAATGACCCCTTCAAAACCTGCAATACTGTTTGTGACATCGAAGGAGGTGCACAGTTGGCTTTCAGCCAACCAGCAGGAGGAAGCACCCAAATGACAGGGGTGGGTGGGTTAGAGGTAAGGATTTTGTGGTTTCCTTGGGAAAAACACTCCCCGGCAGAGAACGAGACTCTCTTGAATCAAGAAGGAATATGTGTTTCTTGGTTTTTCATGACAAAGAGGTTTCTTTACAGATCTTCCATATAGTGATAGCAAAAAGAGTTTTCCAGGGGAGGTTCTTAACAGTTAGATCAGAGATAAAAAGGTTATCCTTTAGCCAGACTTTCAAAGGGGATAGAAAAAAGGTGTCCAGGACCTCCAAGAGCCTCCAAACTTCCCTAGCTTTTGCACAATCCCTAAAAAAGATGAAGTGTATCAACCATCACAGAACACACAATCAGAATGATCAATAATATGTCTCTACTCTCTTGCAAAGATTCACATTATGGGGCAATCTGTCACAGAAACAAAACCAGTCTAAAAATTGGATATTTGGGAAGACTTTGAGTTTCCAAATCCAGGATATGTCATCCTTGCTCAATTTGACTTTTGAAGAGTTTTTTAAGACAAAATTATAAGCTCCACTGAGACTGAACTTTTTCTTAAAAACAAAGGAGGTACTTGGTACATCCTGGACATCAGAAATTGGCACACCACCATTTTGTATAAATTCAGGCAACTCCTAAGGAAACCGCAAGGAAATATTTGAGAAATTCCACTCACATCTGGTTGACTCAAGAATCAACTTCTGGACATGTGCCAATATCTAAAACTCATAAGCAGTCTGGTGTGTGGCATTTTCATTTGATCCAACTTCTGTTCTGCTTTCTCCAGCTTTGCAACAGTTAACCTGGGCCATTCCTTGCTTTTTCTAAATGTTTTTCTTTTGATTGGTCTTGAATATCATGAGTCCAAGCAGTTACGTGCTGCGTCTTGAATTATAACTTGAACCCTACCTTGCAAGTATTAAATAGGTGAGAAATCTGACATTTTCATGATTGTGCAGTTTGTAGCTGGATCCCAGCCAGTAAATGCTATTGCATTTGTCTTTGATGGGGTCTACTATGGGGTTTCGGACTATGAATATGCAGCCTATTCCATGGTAACATTTTATTTCTAAGCCATAGCTTATTTCTTATCTCAGCAGTGCAAGAGTGAAAGTTACCATCTTTGCTGTGTATTCTTACGCGAGTTCCTTTGTTTGCAGGTTGTAGCTGCTCTCATTTCATCAATTTTCCTGCTAATTGCTCCTCCGATATTTGGTCTCCCTGGGGTCTGGACAGGGTTGTTTTTGTTCATGAGTTTGCGTGTAATAGCTGGATATTGGAGGTGAAATTTCTTCTCCTTTATATGAAAGATCAAGTAACAGATAGTTTTTCATAATTTTGCAAAACACAGTTTAGTACTGATCGTTAATGCTTGCTGAATGTTGAGAACTGTTACACTTAATTTTGCCTTTAAATTGAGTTAGTTAGGTTGGTTGAGTTCTACATTGTCCAGAGTTGATTATTTGTTTCCTTTTGCTGTTTTCCCATCTGCTTCCAAATATCATGGATGGCTGCTTGCTGAATGTTGAGAACCGTTACACTTAATGTTGCCTTTTAATTGAGTTAGTTATGATGGTTAAGTTCTACATTTTCCAGAGTTGATTATTTGTTTCATTTTGCTGTTTTCCCATCTGCTTCCAAATACCATGGATGGTTGAACATTTAGGTTGGGCTCAAGAAGTGGACCATGGATAAGAGTTTGGTCGGAAATGGACTAAGCGAATGAGCTTCATCAATGTCCTACAAATGGCTAGCCTTGTTAATCAGAAACTTGAAGATCACATACAATAATGTCACATGATACACAGGTTATTTGGCCACTTAATTCATAGGCTTCTGAAACTGCGAAGCACTGATGTGACAGATTGCAATTTGATGCAGCATTTTCACAGCTGGGATGAGGAGTTGGTACAAGAGTGGCTGCAGCGCTGATTCTCTGACTTCTTCATTCAGTGTACTCACAGCACACAATTGCTGAGGTACATACTCTAGAACTCTTCGGAGCAACATCGGACTGTACATAAGTGCTTTTTCTGCATTTGCTTAATTCTTTCTTTATGTTAACTACTGTTTACTGTGCCCAGTTTTTTCCAGTTCTTTTAGATGTAACTTATTTTTTTTAGCAAAGTGTGACTTTGAACACAATCATGTAGTCAGGTAAAATACAGCTAAAGAGACGGAATGCTGAACTTAACAAAGTGAACGTGAGCTAAGAATGAAAGATGTTCGTATATTACAATGATGCATTTTTTGCAATCCATACAAATAGATTTACCATATCCAAATATTTCTGGCCAATTTGAGCGTTTCTGTATCATCCTGCACAACTACCCTAATTCTATCTGGGCGACAAAAGATCTGTCTAATGATTAGTAGTATCATACGAATCCTCCATGTATCTAACTCTACAGCTCAGAGAATAGCAATGTCATCAATTCTTCAGTGTCTTCATCAAACTTGTCCTGATAATTAAAATCCCCAAAATCTAAGAAATCTGCTTCCTGGTGCCAGCCTTCACACATTGCTGGTGGGGAGAGAAACTCTGGTGATCTCCAAGCAGAATCAGCACTTGTTTCTTCTTCGTTCTTCATCTCTACAGGGTATATAGGATCAGCAATCCTCGGAATCTCTCTATTGATTCTTATTTGAAAGTCCACATTATCGCTTTCATCTTCACATGATTCTTTCACTGAATTTGTCATCTCTGTTGTAAACTGATCGGCGTTTGTTTCCGATGGTGGAAAACACGTGTCAGGAAAGTTGAGAAAGGCAGAAGAGCCATAAAGAACCCTAGCAGCCTTATCATAAGCACGGGCTGCTTCAATGGCAGACGAGAAGGTGCCAAGCCATAGCCGTCTGTTTCCTTTGCTCTTTCCTTCATCTGCACCACCACCTGAGGCTGAGGCTGAGGCTGGTTTGCGAATTTCTGCCACCCATTTGCCCCAAAGCCTCTGCCTAACACCTCTGTATTTGCAACTCGAATTCTCTGGACCGCCTTTTCCTCTCATACAACCCCTCCTCGAACCCTTGCTCACTCTTTTCCGCTTGCCTCCACCAGATGCTGCTGTGTCTGAATCGTCGGGGCTGTTGTTGCTCCTCCATTTTTCAAGTGTCTCTGAGACTGCTATTCGTGCATCGTTTGCCCTTCTTTTTCGTTGTTTGGAATTCCTGGATAAGAAAAAAGAAAAAAATAAAAATAAATCATTGCTACCTTCAGACTAGTACTCACCATAATTATACAAAAGGAGATGGCTTTTAAGTACACTATCTTTCTGCAATCAAGAAACTTGAAGCATTCAGAGTTGATCAAAATACATGCAAATACTACTGGGAGGAGAATATGTTGCACCTCCTTACCTATCTGTAATCATCTCTTACTAATTAACAACTCTCTTTCTTTCTTTCTTTTTTGCAACATATCAGATGAACCCATGATGACAAAGTCTCAAAATAAAGAAGGGGTTGTAGAGAAATGTTCAAAGTTGAGAATATTGAAGCATTCAAATAAACAAGATACATTCATAAGATAAGATACAAGCATATATGCATTTGAATTTTGATTAAGGAAATAATAAAACTAATTATCTCCACAAAATAGAGATTAGAGACAACAAACCCACATGAAATTTATGTAATCAAATCATCCACATTCCCACCATTAATAATTACCCAATAAAATAAAAGAAAGAAAAACAGAAAGCAAGAAGAGCAAAGAAAACCCAAGAAAGTTGATGGAAAAGATGAAAGAAAGACAAAACCTTTCACATTTGTGTTGAGTTCCGTATGACATGGCTTTCATATACTCTGTCTCTCTCTCTCTCTCTAAATTTATAAACTTGGGATTTGATTTGATGGGTTTTGAAGAGGGTTTTGGCAAGCTGATGAGTAGTAGTAGTAGTATTTTCTTGAATTCTTTCTGTTGGACGTTCCAGAGGAGAGAGAGAATAGTAGTACTCCACTAATAATAATAATAATAATAATAATAATATTACACTCTGATGACGTGCCAACTCTGTTAGCCTATCGTGTTTAAGAAAAGTGACATGGCAATTCCTTGGCCGCCGGTTTTCCTCATATTGTCGATGTCCTATTGTCCCATGGGGTTTGGGGTTGGGGTTGTGCTCCTTCTTATTGTTGCCTTGCCCCTCAAGATTTCCTAATTTCATTTTTTTTTTTGTAACTTATCTGTCATTTTTCTTATTTTTTTTATTTATTTTTTTTACTTAGAAAAGTTGGACAAGTAACTTAGCCGTGTTGTCCTTCAAAAAAAAGAAAAAAAAAAAAAAGGTTTTTATACTTTGTAGGAAAATTGGATTTGAATAATCCAACCTTTTACCCATCGACCAATAATAATCCAATCTTTAATAATTGTAAGGAATAATCCCACATTTTCACTTTTGTGTTTCTGATACACCCACGTTAAGTGTGTTAAAAAAACCCGTTAAGTTGGACGATGTGGTGTCTCTTTCCTCTCTCTCCTCCCCACTTTTCATCTCCTTAGTATCTGTCACACGACGACGCAACTCAACCCTCCTCCCCTGCTCCCCAACCCCCTTTCCTTACTTTGATTTGCTCAATTATGTACTACAAGGGCTGTTGAGACATTGTAACTTTCAAAGGACTAACCATGAGCAATGTTTGAGAGTCCAGCCAATAAAGAGGAGGAGGTCATAGGATTATTAGAGTACGAGTTAAAAGAAAAAGTAAAATAAAATTTGATAGGTCAAGTTTGAAGCTGAAATTGTAGTTAACCGGTATTTTTGAAGAATAAGGAGGTTCAAGCATGAGGAATGGGAGGATGGAACATACACTCGAGTAAAATAATTATTCAAACGGAAAGAAATTATAAGTGATTGATGATTTTAGTGTATCTGCATCAAGGTCTCAGGTCCCCATTGCAAAATTTCAAACTGTAATCAATGATTACCATTCTTATAGCTATGGCCATTATTCACAAATTTCGTTGCTCAGATTCAGAGATTAGATAGGAGTATCTACCCAAAAAAGAGGGGAGGGGGTAGACAGAGGTTGGGGAGCAGGGGAGGTGGCCGGGCAGGGGGTGGGGAGTAGGTGAGGGAGGCTGGTTTACGTGGTGGTGTGGCGGATAGAGGACAGTTATAGTGGGGAGGAGAGAGATGAAAGACAATGCCACGTCATCCAACTTAACGGTTTTTCTAACACCGTTAATGTGGGTGCATCAGAAACACAAAAGTAAAAAGGTGGGATTATTCTTTATAATTAGTGAAGTTCGGATTATTATTGGTTGATGGGTAAAAAGTTGGATTACTCAAATCCGATTTTGGGGTGAAGCTCTTTTTTTCCCATTCAAATCAAGCAAGGGATGTTAGAGGAAATCTGTGATGGAACTTTAATATGCCCGGCCCATTTTCACCTTAAATCACGAAAAATCCACGTATATAATTTTCAAAAAAGATCAATGGTCATAATTAGACACGAAAACGAAAAGCAACGGATAATAAGAATATGAATAAAAGTACTCTATTTGAATTGCGGATTAGCAAGTATCAACTTTAATTGAAAACGGAGGGATCGAGTAACTAAAAATATGGAGTAATAGACATTGGGCGTCCACAGTTAACAACTCCTGAGTCCTGAGTCCTGAGTCCTGAGCCGCTGAACGGCCCACGGAATCTAAAGTGTGGGCGGAAACGGTGCTACTGCGTACTGCAAGTGTTTTTTTTAACTTTTTATTCGTTTTTAACCCTTTTTCAAATGCTAATGACCATCATATATGATGATGATGATGTATTAGGAGTAGATAACAACAACGGATGTAGATATATATGTATACGTACTAGCTGGTAATGATTTTGTGGAATTGCAAATTGCTAGTACAAGTTAAGGAATGAAGAAGAATTCCCCCAAATCCCCTGTCAAACAACTCCTTAGTCCTTACCCACTTGTCTTGCCCATTTGGGGGATGGGGATCGCTTCACCATCAACCTAAGTTTGCTTTTCGATATGGTCTTGGTCTAACACCTACCCGTTCCACTTGGATTTTTGACACTATCTTTACTTTTTTTATCGTGTTCAAAAAAAGGAATTTTAAATGACTGATGAGTTTCGAACTCTGCTCGGAGACGATATTCCTAATAATTAGAGCATTTATTGAAATAATCATAAGATAAAATCTCACTTTTGAATAAGTTTACTTGTCTAAGGATTTTTAATTTGTTTAAATTGATATTTAAAAGGCGTCCTTGTTGTCAATAGAAAGTGAACATTTTGAACAAATTAACGAATCTGTCACTAGCTAGCTAGTAGACATTCATCGATCTCATCTCCCTTATTTCTATAATTAGGTTTAACTACGACGAGCTATATATTGGCCGGTGTTGCATTAACACCAAAATCAACACTAATATAGACACAACGTATATACAAGAAAGCGTCATAAAAAGTCTGATAAATCGTATATTTCATGTCCGTGTCTTGATGTCAATGTAGTGTATGTCCCCGTGTTCGGGATACTACTCTAGGTGTTAGTGCTTCATTCTTCATTGAGAGCTACAAATGATACTCCCTCCATCCCACTATAAGGTGGCCATTCTACTATTTGCACAAAAAATAAGGAGAATGAGAGTGGGGTGGGCCCGGTGGGGAGAGTATTTGAGTGTTTTAATTTTTTATTTAAAATGTGAGAGTGAGATTTTTAATACTAGAGAAAATGAGTGGGTTGTTTTTTATCATAATTAATTGATAGTGGAGATAAAGTAGAGTTATTTTAATATTTATGGATGTGGAATAATACAATGGCCACCTAAAAGTGGGACAAGCATATGCAAACAATAATGGACACGTAATAATGGGACGAAGGGAGTATTGTTTTTTTGAGTAATATGGGTGTAGGTATTAGGTTTAACAAATGGATCGTTCAGATCGATTTTGATTTAGGTTTATTTAGATTGGGTCATATTTGATTTGGTTACAAGTCAAGTTAGGAGAATTCGGTTTAGGTTACATTTGGCTTTGTTGTCAAATTTTTATGAAACTTTCTCAATTGATACAAGAGCAAAATATATAGATCAGTTCGGATCGAATCAAGTTGATTTATTAGTTCGGGTTAAGTTCGGATCACCTTATGTTTTGAAGCGGTTTGAGTTTTGTCGGTTCATTCGATTGGTTAGGTTCAGGTTAGTTTTGTCAGATCTAGGTGTATAAGTCTACAATAATACACAGAATAAAATTAAATATTTATCGAATATAGGTACATTTTTTTTTTCATTAAAAAAAGAAAAAATTATCAGAAACCACCTTTTAAAAGTCGAGTTTTTTTATCGAGCCACCTTATATAATTTTTTTAAAAACAAAACTACCTTAACTTTTACTTTTGTCATACCCGCACCACCTTATGGTTTTAATCGGTGAAAAAGCAGCGTGAATTAACTGTTTTGCCCCCACGCTTTCTACATTTGCTTCATTTAAGGCTAACTACCCCAATTATATTATGTTTTCTCTTACCCCGTAACAAAAACGGAAGAGTTATTAAGGGAAGAAAGTCAGAAAAACATCATAAAATGATTGGGGGTGAGAGAAAACACAAGATGATTGAGATAATTAGCTTTGAGTGAAGCACGTGCAGAAGATGTGAGGGCAAAACAGTTAATTCACGTAGTTTTTTCGCTGGGAAAAACCATAAGGTGGTGCGGGTAGGACGAAAGTAAAAGTTAAGGTGGTTTTGTTTAAAAAAAAATTATATAAGGTGGCTCGATTAAAAACTCGACTTTTAAAAGGTGATTTCTGACAATTTTTTCTTTAAAAAAAATGTGAAATATTTATACTTTCAACCTACATTAGTTTTTGGCCTTCAACTAAGGAGAACAAATATCTTACAGGGGATAGATGAACTTTCTCTGAGTGTTTATTTGAATTTTTGATAGCGCCTAGAAAATGGTAGTGGCGTATTTCAATCTTTTTGTTGACTGTTGGTTTATATCTTTTGATGTTAGATTGTACTGTGTTTTTGCTAACCTTGAGCACATGATTGAGAGTGTGCTATCTTACCCTTCCTAGAAAGTGTGGATAGTTTAACACTATAATGCTTAGGTTAGCTTGATTATTAATAAAATTTACTTATCGAAAAAAAAAGATTTCATATTGTGCAAGTACCATGTGAAATGAATAAATTATTATCGTCTCTCATGTAGAGTACTCCGTCCGTCTCAAGAAGTTGTTTACGTTGGACTTTTTACGATCTCCAATGCAACACTTTGACCATGAATAATTGTAATTTTATATAAATAAAAATTATAAAATAATGCTATTATGTAAATAATAGCTAATGGAGTATGAATCTAATATAAGTATTTTTACTGTGTAAATCTTTATATATTTTCACTAAATAATGGTCAAAGTTTTTTTTTTTTTTTTTTTTTNTTTTTTTTTTTTTTATCTTTGACCTCAAAATGTCAAACGTAAGGAACTTCTTGAAACGGAGAGGGAGTAACATATAGTGATTGTTTTGTTGACAAATAAAAATACAAACTACAAACTACAAAGTTATTTGGTTGACATAAAATATAGGAATTAAAACTTTCCACAAAATGGGGTAAGTTGCTTGTTGCTATTTGATAAATGGGAAACTTTTATTCATATAAAATACGTACAACTTTTAAAAAAATATAAATTCTCATTGTGAACCAAATGACCACATACATAACATCGAAACCTGACCTTAATTAATACCCTTACTTTTACTAATAGTAAACTTACATTCTCCTTGGAACACACAGTCAACCAAGCTTGGAAACATAAATCACATGTTATTTATTCATACTCCTTACATCTTAAATCATTAACTTGTGTTACAAATAAAACAAAGATTATATTATTAAGAATTAGTACTCATACTAACATATACTTCATTCGTCTCACAATTAGCTTTCATATATAGGGTTGGCACAATAATTTAGGTGGGTCTTTTTGGACATAATTGCCATTGTAGTAGATGTAATATTATGTGAGAGATTAAAATAATGGAGAGATATATTATTTTGAGAGAATAAAATAATTGTACTTGTAAGTGATTGGAGAGAGAAAGTGGATTTTTTATTGTATTTGTGAGTTAGTGGAGGGGTATTTAGGGAGGTTATAAAATTTTACGGGTTTTGAAAGCTAATTATGAGAAAAAAAATGGTGTTTTTTTTTCCCCCCTAAAACCTTCATTTTAGAAGGGATTTCCCAACAAAAAAAAAAAAAATCCTTAAATTTTAAAGAAACAATTGCACAAAATTATTCCTGAACTATTGAGTTTGTGCTTTGGAAGGCAACACATATGAAAAGAAAAGAAAAGAAGAGAGAAGGAGAAATCATAAGTACCATTTTTGAGCAACATGAGACATCTAAAGAAATTGAGGATTTGGTTCTCATCGATCTTTAATTTGAAAATTTTAAAAGGCACTTTTTCAATGCACTTGCAGAGAGAGGTTAAGGCATGAGAAATCGATAGTTGAACCTCATGGTTAAGGAATGGGTACCTTATTCTTACTACCTTAATTATTATCTATCCAATAATCAAGTCCACTTCCTTATTTGGTAGCTAGGACTTCAACATCTTTTTCCTCAATAATTAGCAAATTTTATAAGAAACAATACACGTATATTAAATGTGCTTAGACCAATAAAAAAAAGGCAACAATAATCAAAGAGTCCAAGTACAAACTAAAGAATATATATGCAAGAACAACATGCAAGGCATGCATCTTTCTTCAAAATCCCCTCATGCTATACATGAGTATATACTTTTACCCTGTCCTTTACTTGCTCTTTTCTCAAGGATGTTGACATATCATAAATTCTTATTCCTAAATAGAGTAGTAAGTATGATAAAGAATATATATTTTAAAACATTTCAAAAACACTGATTATTGTCAATACACAGTGAAAACAATCACAGTAATACTAACAAGTGTGGGCGATGGTGTAGTGCGTGGTGGAACTGTGCTAGTGTTAATTATGTAACTTTTTTTTTTTTTTTCTTTTGCTTAAAAGAATAATTTAATTTATAATACACAAAACCATCCTGAACTTGTAAAATGAAGGATGAAAAATGAATTTTATGATTCTTACCTAAGTTAGATTCATGCATATATGAACTTGAGCCTAGATTAAATTTGAACTTGACAAGGGAATTAAGGTTGTAGTAAATTTACAAATAGTTAACTTAACCGTAAATATATAAGTATTTATTCATAAAGGTATATCTTTGTGTATATATATATATGCGCATGCATGATTCAATGGAGCACCTTTCATATGCCATTTGTTACTTGTTAGTCAAATGTATCAAGAGTCTAAATTCCTTTTATAGGTGATTCTTGATAATCATCCCATGATCCCAATTTAGTTTGGTAACACTCAGATAAATAAACTACAATATCCACAGGGCCGTCTTTTAGCATGTGCAAGGTGACCGACTGCACAGGATCTCTAATTTGAAGGGGATTCGTCCTTATCAAATTTCATAGAAAAATCTTTTATGAAATGAAATTTATTTCTTGAAATTTATATATATTATTCATAAGAAGGGCCTCATTTTCATTTACGCACAGTATCCTTGAATTTTTTTTGAAAACTTTGGGACAGCCTTGAATATCCATGTTGTTCACATATATACTCCAGCATATACATCATCCTCTACAATGTAGATTCTCATTGACAGCACTTGGCGTGACTCTGTGGGTTCTTAGAAAGGTGCAGCATGCATGACACTGAGTCTGACAAACTAATCAGAGCATTGTTGCAACCTACGTGACTGCATATCCTAATCCTAGGACGACCTAAGCACGGTAGAAAAAGTTCTGACAGATTATCAAAATCATCGACTAATCAATTAGATGAATGACATTATATTACTCGTAGTTTAATTTGTTTCAGCCTTGGTTAAACAAACTAAACACTTTACAAGTTAGACCATCTAAGTTTGGATTCCCCATCTCATCCCATGAATAATAAACCTGCAAGCAAGTCACCGTGTCATTTGATGATCAAGTCCTGCACGGCTGCACCCTGCACCCTGCACCCTGCAACCTCCTGTATGTCAAAATAAATCAGCTGACTAGTAAGTGGATAAGGAGACATCTTCGTTTAATTAGTTGGATTTAGGACTCTTAGGAAGTTGCTTTTTTGATTCCATATAATAAGAAAAATATTGAATTATTAACTCAACGTAACCTAACTGGTAGCCTAATGAATTATATATGCAGATATAAAATAACACAATATACTAATTAGTCCTTCTATATAAGCTCATGCACTATACATACGTCTTGAACATGGACCAATTGATAAGAGGGATGACTCTTACGTTTTAAAGATTTGACTCTTATACTTTAAAATGAGTTAAATGCTGCTGGTTTTCGGAGGAGTGGCTTCTTTCCTTCCAAGAGGAGAAGACTTCTTCACTTATACAGGGTAGCTCCTACACTTTGTTCATCGTTGGAATTAAGAAGCCGTTTGGCCTAATTTCTTAACTTATCCTTCATAACATCTTGAAGACACAAAAAGCGATGCACATTTAATTAGGAGACAATATTCCTAATCACTGAAACATTACTTAGAATCCTAAAAACCGTTATATTTGTTGAGATAGGGGGGAAATGATAGAACATACTCCAAGTATATGTGAGGGGAGATGATGAGAGGAACACGTGAGGGTATGAGGTGTCAAACAGAGAGAGATTATAGTGTACACTCATGGCAACACACACCGCCACGCACCTACAAACATAAGACGTATGTCTTCTATTCTATATACTCCCCTGCTGATTCTCTCTCTCTCTTCTCTCTCTCTCTTTCTGCTGACGTATTCTTTTTTTCTCAGACCTGTCCAACCCAAACCCAACCCAATTAACCTTTTCCACATTTCCATTTCTCTCTCTACATATATTATGTGTATATATATATATACACACACATATTGATTGTAGTATAAATATAAAAGTATCCTTTCATTTCAGTTTCACACATACAGTCACATTTCTTACACTGGCCTTTGCTTGGTCCCTAAGGGAACCAACTGCAGTTTCCCTTCCTAGGAGGAAAGTAATTAGCAGCTTGCTCTTTTATCTTAATTATCTACCTAAACAAAGTTGATTAAGAGAAAAGAAGACAAGGAATTATAATGGAGACTCAAATTTCTGAGAGGTCAGTATACTATATATGTACTTATTTTGTACTGTGTGTGTTAGACTTTGTTAATCTTGCTTTTTTAAGTATGCTTATTGTATCAGATTAGCAATTTTTTTTTTTTTTTTTCTGTATACTTTAAGATAAGAAAGATTCGATATTTGCAATGTTGTTTATCCATGCCATGCCTGTTTAATAAGTATTTTCTCCGTTTTATTAAAATTTGGATGCCTTGATTTTGCTAAGTCAAAATTTTCAAACTTTGACCTAAAATGAGAAAAGATATAATGATTTATTAAATAAAAATAATATTTTTGGATTCATTTTAAATAGTATTTTCAAAATATCAAATTTTTATAAAGTTTTTGAGTTTATATAAGTACATTTATTCATGGTTAAAGTGTTATTTTAAAAACCGTGCACGATTAGAGCATAAAATTTTTAGTAAAATGGAGGGAGTATAATAATTCTAATGAACTTGACTACCTATTAGTATTGCCTCATTTGGCTATATATTCAATAATTGACAATTACGAAACAACATTTTCGATACACTTTTAGATAGTTTTGTCACGTGTTAAGTTGATTATAAAAGGTTGATTTATTTACCATGTAGAGTGTGTTGTGGAAATTAGTGGGGGTACCCAAATTAGTGTATTGGACGTGATTAGTTTATGTTAAAAATTTGGAGTTATTTATAGTTTATGTTACCGTTTTGGTTTTGGGACCAAATTTCTTTGTATCATTCTCAACTTCAAGTGGATTTGTGCAAATTAATATGGTTGAAGATAAAGGGAGCTATAGTATAAAGCTCAAGGAAGAGATTATATATTGTTATATATGGTCAAGTAGACTATTGTTGCATAGTAGAAGTTGTGATTAAATTAGCAATTACATTACATCACTAGTTTAAATTACAGTAAGCTGAGTGACTTGTGTTTCCATGAAAAAAAATTCTTTTTGACGTTTTTGTTCGATGATTTTCTTCCTTTTTGAACAAAAGGAAATTACTCCCCCAAGAAAATACTTTCAACTCTTTATGTAATTTATCATTTTGTGTAATAAATAGCGAAATATTCTATGAGAAAGCTTGCAATTTATAGGTATGGTATTTGGTACCAAATTGTTATGTTCCCTTGTTAGTGTTTCATGCCTAATTGAAGCCCAATTTTGTGAACATGCGTTGGTTGGTTACCAACAAAGTTCTCTTTGTGTATGTGTTTACAGGGCATATAGTAGAGCGCGAAGAAGACGCAATGGCTACAATTCTGTGGCAGAGATCCTAGCAAAATGGAAGCTCGAGAACCAACAACCCGGTTCCATTGATGATGAACCAAAGAAGGGTCGAAAAGGTCCGGCTAGGGGATCGAGAAAAGGGTGTATGCCCGGGAAAGGAGGCCCCGAAAACTTGGAATGCACGTATAGGGGCGTTAGGCAGAGGACTTGGGGCAAATGGGTAGCTGAAATTCGCGAACCAATCAATGGTGGTAATGGTAATGGTAATCAACAAAGCAAAAAGAGTCGTCGATTGTGGCTTGGTACTTTCTCCACGGCCATTGAGGCTGCCTTGGCTTATGATGAAGCGGCCAAGGCTATGTATGGTCCCGCGGCTATCCTCAACTTCCCTCAACAAGGTCTCCAGGAGAAGAGAGAGAATCAGGTTGTACCGAGTTTAAGTATGCATTTTACAACTTCCGAGTCTACTGAAGTGTCTGAAAATCAAGAGGGGTCGAATGTGGATCTTGACTCCCCTTGTGGTGGGGCCGTGTTCAATGGGTCGGGTATTAAAGAAGAGTTTGTTACAATGTCAATGCATGGTGGTGGTGGTACTGGTGGTGGTGGTGGTGGTTGTGGTTTTGGGTCGGATTTAGCTTTTGATTACACACAAGATTGGGTGATGGAGCCCTTTGGCGGGTATGGGAATGGTGGGTTCGGGTTGAAACAAGAGGAAGAGTATGATATGGATCACCAAAATGGTTTGTTTTACAATGATCATGACCACTTTTTCCATGGAAGGTTGTCGCTCTCGGCGTGCGCGTGTTCAGATGGTATGTCTGGCTACAAGGTGCAGTCTTTGGATGGGCCTTTGGAGATGGAGATGATGAATTCTGCTGATCTCTTGAGGCATAATACTAATCTTGATGACTTGGGCAAAGGGATATGTTAAAGAGCGTCACCTCTTTCAGAAGTGATTCAGACAAAGCTTGAAAATGGGATGTAGTTTTTAACCCATCATGTGACACTTTTATTTTTATTTTTTTTCTGGTTTTTTTTGGGTGGGAAAGCCTTGTCGTTGATGAAGGCTTGTTTTTCTCTCCCTGTGAGGTTTTATGGGTTTGAATTCGGAGATTAGGCTTGTTGCATGAACTGGGATGCCATGTCGTTTCATCTCCTTTCTTAGAGGGAAGTTTTTTATCGACATGATTATTCCTGGTTATGAAGTTTTTTTTCGACATAACAAATAACATTCGTGTTTCGAAATGCATCTGAACTGTGTTGCTCTGCTTTCCTTCCATACTTGATCAGAGTGCTACTATTGCGGATTGTTAACCGGTAAGTGTTCTGCTTTAACCTTTCATGTTTGTCGTACTTTAACCTGTTCACAAGCAACTGCAACTTTCAGCTTACAAATTGAAAGGTTGCGCACATATGACTGTGCATACTCTATAATGCATGAATATCTGTTCACAAGCAATTGCAACTTTCAGCTTACAATTTGGAAGAATGCGCACATATGACTGTGCTTACTCTATAATGCATTAGTATTCTTGGGAGGGTCACGTATTTGTGTCATACACGCATTGTGCATTGAAATGGATACACTCATATTTTGTACTCCCTCCGTTATCAATTAAAGTTAAGACGCTTTGCTGGATATTGGAAGTGGCATGACAAGAAATACGTAGCATGTTGTAACAATGCCAGCACATTCCCCCTTGAATATTCAAGAATTAAAAGATATATTTTCACTAACTCCCCCAAGCAACAAAATCCAGGATGCCGGCCTTTTCGGCCTTTCAGTTATATCCCAATAGACATGATAATCCTCCATCAAAAGCAAAAGCTAATTACAACAGGAGCTAAATCGTTCAATCGGAATACAAGTCAAGTAGTACATCTGCACAAAAGCACCAGCAGTCACACGACATTCATTTGCTGAGCATGCGCCTCCAGCTGCACAAAAGAGACGGGCAAGTGCTGATAGGATTACGGCTTGAGAACACATCTGCACACAGCATTGACATTCTGACAAGGTTCAGTTGCTCCTTGTGTGCCCTCAGCTGAAAAACAGACAGACAAGTTTTAGGATTGATGACATTACTATCAGTCAATTTTTAGGTAGGATATCCAAATGAATTAAGGCCATCAATGCTGCCCAGAACACTCCTTTTTCATGGCAACTGAACTTCGTTTAAAAGAATGATTTAGTACAGCATCTCAACTGAGAAATACTATAAATTTGCAATTTCCCAACAATTTTCATTCTTGTGTGAACTTCACAATATCTCCCCTTCAGTAAGGAAATCCCTGTTGGTTGGAAATTAGAGAGGTCATTGTCAGGAAAACCTCATCTGTAATTAGCCAATTAGCCAGGCCAAATCTCAATCTTTAGTTTCCACAATGAATGAAGAATTTAAAGTTGGTTTTAGAATTTTCTTGAATAGTTCAAATTTTGGAAAATCACCAAACCCCAAAATCAAACCCACAAAATTCCCAAATCCCACAAAAACCAGTTTCCACAAATTCCTTAAAACCCTCAAAATTTCCAAAATCTGAATTTTTTTTCCTCTAAAAATGTCCTGAATTATGAACATTTCCGTGCTTCTCAAATGTTAATTCCCGAGTATTAGAATTCGAGTTAAAATGTAATGGCCGACCCTTATATGTTTCCATCTCTTCATCAATCGGGCATGACTAGTTTACCGGCAACAATCAAGAACCATTGACACCACTGGCCACTATTTTCGAGTTTTAAGCTCAATCAAATACACAAGGCTTGATAGATATTGATCTCGACGAGGAAGGCAATGCTGTTGAAGTCGGCAAGCATTGCACATGGAGCAAAGAAAAGATGCTTAGAAGTTCTTAGATCACAACTGGAATTGATGCTTCAGTGGGCGCCGCTCAAACTTGTCACAAATTTTGGGACCGCATCATGCCATACTACAACAATAATCGGAAAATGGGTCACAATTCTTTTTCTCCCATCTCCTAGATGGCTATTTTAACCAAATTTGGCTCTTCCTGGGCAATTTCTTCAGTGCCAACCCACAGTCCATGCTTCCAAGCATATCAGGAAAGCCATGCTTCGCATAATGCATTTGAACCAAGAGTTGAACATCACTGGGATTTAGAAATTTTGGACTAATTTTGGACTTGTTAATAGTCCAAAATTTCTAAATCCCAATTCAAAATTCTTATTCCTCCTAGAATATTTTTGAAGGATGAGTCAGTCCATCACAAACATGATGTGGGCCAATCAGGATGGCACAAGTTTTGTTGGTTCAAAGATATCCATATCAGCCTCTTGAGAGAGCTGAGTATTTTGTGGATCAGGCTGAACAGCAGTAGAGTCCATTGAAGCATATCTAGTCCTCCATCACCAAAGTTGCCTACTTCTAAGAAGCTATCCACATCCCATTACTCTCAATATCTAGTGGGTTGCCACTCCCACATCCAGGAAAATGTAATTCACGAAATTTAATCCCGGCTAATCACCTCGGTATCAGTGTCGACTGTTGACCTCGCTTCTATTAAATTTGAAACAGAACTACCAGCATATTTGAATAATTTTCCACTCCCAAATAGCCTCAGCGACACTGATACTTGTCACAGCATCATCTCCCTTGGATAGCTGGGGTATTTCAAGAAAAAAGGAAATCCTTTTCTTCTTCTTCTTATTTTTTTTTTAATAAAAATTTGCATTAAACCAAAATGGAGATAATTACAAGCTAAAAGGCAATCCTTTTTTTATAAAACTGAGAAAAGCCAATTGCCAGCCTCCACCACACCATTTCCACCTCCATTGCTCCATTGTTCCTCATCAAACAAGTAGGTGAAGGGCATCTGTTGACTCTAGGAGTCCAACATTTATTAAGATGGTAACAATCTTTATAAAACTTATGTAAATATTGAAAAAATGTAATATAATTTAGAATGTTGTGTGCATACGGCATACCAGTAAGAGTAGTGATTCTTTCTTTTCATGACATGCCAGCTACTAGCTAGTGATCTTATACTAGATAAAAAAAATATCTTATATCCTAGCATGTTCTTAATATAAAGTTGCACGTTAAATGTTTTACTCCGTTATGGGCCACCCAATATTATTTTAATGCGTGCCTAATATATCTTTGTTTAGATAAAAGAAAAATGTATTAAAGAAGGATAATAAGATATCTTCTCAAAGAGTTATAATTACATAATTGCCCATCAGAGATCAAGTAACCCTAAAAGCTCATCCCACCCTAGCTCATAGAGAAGCTAAACAAGTCACTCTATCCCAACCATGAGCTTAATATAGCTTAAACATGCAACGTGTTTTTGGGTCTACTTAGATTTTTTTTTATACCAAGCTTATATTACCTATCTGGTCTATCCAACTTACCCCGATAGCACACTAAGGCATCGTTGTAAATTGTAATAGACCAACTGCAATAAAAGAGGTATCGTCTAGTATTGTCTCAACTCTCAAGTTTAATTTTTGCATTATTTGTCTGCAAAATTTCAAGCTCTGCATTAATTCAAATTAGAGACTGACCCCTTGTAGGGTGTACTACTGCCTCTTTGAGATTACAACATCAATCTGCAAAATGCCCTAGTTGCAAATACACATTTTACTGTCAGCAGTGGTAGAAGCATTCCGAAACACCATAAAGTAGTGGCCCATATGAATTACTATATTACTGCTTACTATATTAATGATATACCCTCTAACTACTCCNCCCCCCCCCCGCACTGGGCAGTTCATCAGATGCGTTTTCATGAGCCTTAGTCTTTTCCTCTGCTCACATTGCACTTTTTACGCCACACACACCCCAATGCACTTGGCTCCATGCATTTCTCCTTCAATCTCAAGCAACCCCTAGCCATTGTCTCCCAATTTGGCCACTAATATGGCGGGCCAAAAAGTACACCCACAGGCCTAAAATTGATCAGAGTACCACCAACCCCATCCACCTCCTTTCACTATCCTATTGGAAACGCATCAAAGTAGCTTGATCTCTAAACTCCAACCGTTCCCTATTGACCTTGCAGAAGGTCTGCCATCAACCTAGGGATTCAAAGCAATTGTTGAACCCTTGACAATCTTAAATAATTATCCACCATATGATACTCATATATGTCAAGTTGATCAAGCTCCATTTTCGTCCAAAATCTCACACAGTCCAAATCCACTAAATTTCATCTATTCTAGAGTAAGGGGGTGACTTTGCTAGCCTTACATAATAGCAGAAAGATAGTGCACCATTGGGGTCTAACTTGCACCTTTGGCATTCCTATGTAATGAGACAACCAATTAATTGCACTAAACCTAATTGCACTCTGGGGAGGAAAGTTATAGTTCTTGGACACAATACTTGAAATGGATACACAGCGAACACTCCTACAAGTTGTAGGTAGCCCTAAAATTGTCCTCCTAGAAGCTTGTTTAGTTATTAGCAGTTAATTCAAAAACTTCCAATTTCTCATCAATTATCTGACAATGATAAAAGTAATCAGCCACATGCAACACAGCGAGTGTGACTATTACATTTGCATAAAAAAAAGGGAACCTCAGCTGAAAATTGATTTAGACTGTGCAAGCAAGATGTAAAATGAATATTAAGTCACATAAGGCGCCAGGAAGAGTTACCTTGATTTACGACAAAAACAAAGCCCCGAGTTATCCATGATAACAAAATCACTCAATCCCAGCAACTCGGTGCCTCAACTTCACATTGTGCTTTTCCTACAAAAATTAATAAATAAATAGCAATCAAGAAACAGAGTAAGTTCTTCTGTTTTCCTAAGCACACTCCAGCAATAATAACCATAATTCAACACATCAATAAACATTTCCAGTTTCGCATTGCATTCAACAATATTGCCCAAATTGCATTCTTTAGACATCAAAAAATTTGGCTATCAATCAATTATAATATCAACACAATGTCAAAATGAACATCACCACCTGATACATCCACACTTCTAAGAGCTAAATAAGCTCATAGACATCAACAACTCATTCAATCGATAGTACTACTCACCTGCTCAAGAACCTTAGCGGAAGAGCTCTCAACGTGCTTAGCCAACGTATCAAGCTTAGCAAGCATCTTCTCATACAACTCCTCAACCCCACCCATATAACTCACCGAATCGGACCCCATCAACCTACTCAAACTCCCAAGCTCATACCCCTCCGCATACGAATCCAAATCCTTCTGATCCTTCGAAACCCGCTTCATCTCATTCAGATTCCGCCTCTCCTTCTCATCGCCATCCTCCCTCATCGGCGACCCCCCTCTAAAATCACACGGCAATAACGGAAGCTCCGAATTAGGGCAAAACGCACTGTAGTGCCCTCGAAACGCCGGCCCAATGTTCACCACATCCAACGCCAGAGCATCAAAAGAACAGTTCGGAGATCGCCGATAATGATACGCTCGATACTCGTGAGTGTGAATTAGGGTTTGCGATCGCGACTCATTAAACGGCGTCGTAAGGAGGACGAAAAGCAGAGGAGAATTGGAGAATTGGGGATTTAAGGAGAGAGAGTGGGAGATGGTGAATTCGCGGAGGGAGGGGCGGAGAGGGGAGCGGCGGCGACCGGAGAACCACCCGATGAGGCGGTGGTTGTTGTGGTGGAGGAGGGTGGTGAGGTCGGAGAAGGAGGTGGTGGCGGAGGAGATGAAGCCGGTAATGGTGGCGATTTGAGAGGAAGACGAGGGAGAAGGAGAGGGAGAGTCGTCGGAGAGTGGGGGAGGAGAGAGGAGAGAGAAACGGCCGAAGAGGAGGCCTTCGGTGTCGCCGGGAGACGAGGAGAAGCGGTTGATGAGAGAGGAGAGGGTTGGGCCTGAGATGGTTGCTTTCTCTAATGGAAGCTCGGCTTCCATGGCGGAAATGGAGGAGAGAGAAAATTAGAGAGAAGGAGAGAGGGGAAGAGAAAGTTTTGTTTTCTCCGTCCGTACTAAGGAGGAGGGAAAGAGGAGGCCCTTTCAGGCTGGCTGTTTTTTTTTTTGTTTTTTCTTTTTTTTTTAAGGGCATTTTTGACATCCCAATGAAATACTTAGAATACAGTTAATATTCAGTTAGAGGTTCATTTTGGCATTGTACATTTCAGTCGAATAACGATAAAAATATGACTGAAGGTGCTATAATGAGTCAAAACTTTAAGTGAATCGAATAAATCGTAATATTTATAAGAAAATTTAGGTCGCCAAATTGTGTTGGGTTGAATCAAATTTTAATTGAACTGAAAATTGGATGGTAGGTACGAAATGAGACTATGGAAGAGAATTTCATGGAAAGTTTTTAGCAAACTGTTAACATCAAGCGAACATCTTACATAATTTCATCTAGATAGATCTATCTGTTGTTGGATTTGAAGAGTTGAAGTGTAAGGAAAGGATAAGGTCCTTTTAAATCATAAACAACTAAAATCATGCTAGGATTTTCTATCAAAAGAAAAAAAAAATCCTGGTAACAAGGTTACTAGGATGATAGGGAGGTGCTTATCGATCGACTGCCTATAATGAGTGAGGAAACATATTTTACAAAAGATGTGCATCCATTAAGGTCACATTGTATGAACCTATGAATCTGACTATCTTCCAATGCTGATATGCTTTCTATTAAGGTCTTAAGGTAAAACATGGATGGTAGTTAATGTACTTTATCAATATGTACATCCACAAATAGGTAGCTTAAACTTTTAAGCTGATAATATCATAACATGGTAACAGCAGAGACAGTTGAATTCTTATTGATACTACCTGTATATGCTGCATGTATAATACAGGACATCACTTTCTTATACTTCCAATCAGAGTCTCAGAGCACTCTGCTCGTTGAAAAATCAAAAAAGAGGTTGGTTGGTTGGTCCCGGACCAGGCAATAATTTCTCCCATTTGATAACCTTCATGCTCATCTGGATCCACCATTTATTCACAGGTGGCGTATGGCCTCTGATGGTCATATATCTTCTACACGGAAAATTTGGTGCTGCGATGATCTACCATACATTGTTTATCAAGGCCATGATAGGATTATCAATCAGCTTTGTGAACAAAAGGAATTAGAATTAGAAGGGTTTATCAGAAAGCCGAGCAGGAATAATACTGATGAAGGTAGTAGATTGATGTAGTAGTAATTAGAACTTGGTTGGTTTGGGAACCCTTCCTAGAAGATGGACCTCCGAAACTTGCTTTTCTTAAATTAAACCTTTGTTACATATTAGAAGAAAATTGGAACTTGTATCTTGCAGCAGTTTCTGTTATTCTTCAGCACTTGTAATTCTAACTAAGCTGCTGCTACTGCTCTTCTGTTGCATTTTCCGATTATTCTGGGATAGAATTAGCTCGTAGTCTTCCTTAGCTTTTAGGCATGAATTCAGGTGTTAGGTAAGTGAAACTACTCAAACATAGAAATTCACATGTAGAGTTAGGTTTGATAAGAAGGTAGGGAAATAGGGAAAATCACTAAAAACAGAAGGGGGTGAGGGGACGGAAGGGTTTGAATATCAAATATCCAATGCATTTAAATTCCCTGGAACTAAAATGCTTTTTATGATCAGTTATATGAAATTTTCAAATTGTTTCTCTAAGCATTTTCGTCATACTTGCAAATCCTTCTATACATAATACACTTGATCATGCAGATCAAGTTTCTAATTTGATCCGAACCCAATATACAAACACCAGTGGACTTAACATGAGCTCATCAATTTAGCCCCGATTCCTCCATATATGAACTAGAAGGGTTAGACCCGGATCCCCATTTACAAGCCGCATAAGCTCCAATCATCACCAGTGCCAGATTCACCACCATAACTGCAATTCCGAATGTCACACCCACCTTCTTTCCTGGGTTATCCACTTTCACCTTTTGAGTATCCTGTGATTTTGCAGCTTGTGGAACAACTGATAATGATAACCAAATTTCTGGTAGCTGAGCTTGAGGAGCAGTTGGAGCAACTTTTTTCGGCATTATAATATGAAGGTAGCCATTCTTGATCTTAGCTTGAATGTCCTTTATATCACATCCCTGTGGTATCTTGGCTTCCTTCACAAAGTGTCTGATCTCCATTCTATCAATAACCTTCTCTCCGCTTATCTTGAGCATTCCATAGTTGGTGACGTGAACCTTCATTTCATCTTTCTTAAAACCTATGCATATAGAAAAGAAGATGTGAGCAAGTTTTTTTTTTATTTTCTTTTGTCTATGTTATTAGTTTGCCATGGTAATTCAAGCATGTTTATCTTCATGATATCATATAACTTGTTTTTTCATGTTTCCGAAAATAGCTAAGAATAAAAGGGAAATTAAAATTAGAGAAGGATGAAGGAATACTGGGGACTTGAATGATTAGATTTTCGACTCCTTCCGCTTTTTGCCATTCACAATAGGGTTCAAACTCGACATAGGAAGGTGCTGCAAAAGCTGAAGCCTTGGTTTTGCTTCCCATTGGCTTTGATTTACTAATCTTTTCTTATATTCAAGAAAGAGTTCTAATATGGCTGATTGTAGGGATATTTGGTTTTGTCCCTGCCCCCAAAACCCTTTTATAGGTACTGATATAAAGGCCATCTATGCTTTCTTGAATTTTAAGTTGCTTAATTTCTTTTGCTCGTTTAAGCTAACTTCTCGTGTAACGGTAATTAAATATTCTTTGCAGTATGCTTGAAGTTGAGTTTTCTGGAACTCAGGCCCTGTTCGGGGTGGTTGTCAGTTTTTGGTTTTGAAAAATTTTCAACTCTTTGTAGAAATTTAATTTAAAGCTGAATTTTTTTGTTCTTACAGTTTCCTTCTTCATTTTCAAAACTGACAATATAAAACTGAAAACCAAAAAAAGTGGTTTTCAAAAAATGGTTTTGAGTTTTCAAAAAAACTGAAAACTGGCAACTGACAACCACCCCAAACAGGGCCTTGGCACAAATTGCTTCACAATTTCCTTTTCTTGTTGGGTTTGCACTATGAAGCAGATGTCCGTTTAGTTTTCCTCCTTGCTAATTTGGTATATTTGAAAAATGGACCCTTCTAATGCAGCCTACTAAAACCATTCTTTGCCTCCCTACCCAACTAATGCACGATTCTAAGATACATTCTCTTGTAATAACATCTTCTTCAGGATCAGCATCGAATTATCACAGGTTGATCATAAGACAGATTTCCAAACCTCAAAGTTAAAGAACATGTAGCTGCAGCTAGTAGGCTGTGATTTGGTGCTGTTACGCATTTTGCTATAAGAAAAATACATTGAAATACTTCTTCAGGGCTTATTTTTTGAGAGGGAAGTATAGATAGGTGAAATTGCTAATGAACTGGATTCGACGTCTATTCCTGCTAATTAACAAAAAAGAAAAGACTCCTCCATCCTTTTCCTCCTAAAGAAAAGACTTAACAGATATGCAGTTTACCACTTCATTAGTATGCCTCCAGCTGTGTACTCCTCCATCCTTTTCCCCGCTATGAAAGCGGCCTTAAAACAGAACTAAACGAAGCCAATCTTGATTATGTAGGTTCAGCCACATTGTTCACCAACACAAAATCTGGCAACTAGAATGCATCAAGCAACTCCGACAAATTTTCACCCAATGGCTATCAACTACAAAGCAGCAGCTCTTGTATTATGTGTTTCTTGGTTGTTTGAGATTCTGAACCCAGGTCATAATTTCTAGTTTTTTGTCTTTTAGACATGGCATATTGGCAGAACATGGGCAAGCTATGATTTTGAGTGTACTTTTTTTTTTTTTTTTTTTGGTCAGACTTTTGAGTGTACTTTACAAAGCATTTGACATGTGTGACAACATACAAGAGCTGTTAACAAGAATTGAGTATATAGTTGGTGAGATAAGCACTAAAACAGTGCCCATAGCAATATAAGCTGGTCAGAGTAAAGACTAAAAAAAAGCATGTTTTGATTAACTTGTGTTCATAATAAAGCCAATGCATTTATATTATTGAAATAACCGCTTCTGTCAAAGAGTTTCTCATACACCATCAGCAATTCACATCACTGATGTTTTGCTACTATACAGCAAGGTACTGCACACATCAGTGAGGCAAACTGTATCCCATCATACAACTAATGTGACAATTTAAGCAACATGCCTATTCACAACAGGTAATATGATTAATGCTGCATAAAGAAGAAAACTTGGTATCATACATACACTCACAGCAAATAACACGATGAGTTTAATTGAAATTCCTCAACTATATTGCTTGTATCAAGGTAATGCTATATATAACACATATTACAACATCTATTGCAGTATCGCAGACCTTATTATTCATGTCGAAAGAATAAAGAATACCAACTAAGTATAAAACTATCTGAAGGACTAAGATAAGATGAACTATAACATTTGTAAACCCTATATATATACTGGAAAACAACAAAGAATGACACGGGTATATACTCTTATATAAGTTATGTAACACTCAGCTTCACAGATGACGATCAGTGATGGCTCTTCCCAGCAGTAAACTCCTCAGTAGCTTCACCAGCCAGCTTGGGGTTTATCTCTTCTAATTGTTGAAGAACCTGTTGAGCTTCTGGCCTTGCATCAGGAGAAGGATCAACCAAATGCAGGGCCAACTTCAATGTGTTAAGCATCTCATCCCCTGTGGTAGACACATCCCTCATCAGCTCCAAATCAAACACCTCATTAGTCCACTCTTCCTTGACTGTCGATGCTACCCACTGAGGTAAATCTGATCCGTCAATTGGCTCGCTAGGGGATTTTCCTGTTAAGAGCTCCAATAGGATCACCCCGAGACTGTATATGTCGGTCTTGGTAGTGGCCTTCTTTGTCTTCTGGAGCTCAGGTGCGCGATAACCAGTTGAGCCAGCTGTCGCGATCACATTGGTGTTTGCTGAGTCGGTCATCAGCCTGTGGATCCCATAATCAGCAATTTTAGGAATGTTTTGCTCATCTAGGTAGACATCACCTGACGTTAGATTTCCATGAACCAAGTTCTCTTGGCTGTGTAGGTGGTTCAGTCCGCGTGTTATGCCCATCGCTATCTTCATCCTGGTTGGCCAATCGATAGTGATTTCCGGTCCTCGAGCTGCAAGAATTGCCAAATACATATACACGAAAGTTAATTATGAAAAAAACATAGGCACCAAGACATATACTACCTGAGATGAAAAAAATGAATGGGATATGAGAAGACTGTAATGGATTACATGAGTCATTTGTAATCCCAATTGGTCACTAGAAGTAATGACACTAACAACCCAACTAGCAACTATAAGTCTTATGACTTGTGATGAATCAATCATGAGTATGAATATAACCAAACAATGCTCATTACAAGTAATAGTCATTAAACACAAGTAAACACCACATAAGGTAGACTAATGAATAGCAGCATTGCTTACCATGAAGGAAAGAAGAAAGGCTTCCCTTGGAGAGGTAATCGAATACGAGTAGCTTCTCCCCTTTAGGACCCAAGTAATAGGCCCTAAGGGGAAGAAGGTTCGGGTGGCGCATCCTTCCAAGTGCAGCAACTTCAATCTCAAACTCCTTGGGGCTCTTTGCAAGCTTCTCCCTTAGCCTCTTAACAGCGACTTGATTGCCATCCTCGAGCGTTGCCTTATACACGGTTCCATACGGGCTCTTCCCCATTATCTCGGCTGTTGCACACAACAAGTCATCAGCTGTGAACACAAATGGCCCATCAAACAGCACCAGCTTCCCACCAGCTGATCCAGCTTCACCACTAGCTCCTGCTGCTCCTGCTGCTGCTGCTGCGACCACTCCCTTTTCAGTACCCTTGCCATTTCTAGCAGCTGTCCTTTTCCTGATCAAACAACAAAGCAAAACACAACAAACTACAAGCAAGATTGCAAGAAGAACTCCCACAATAATGAGGATTATGTCCTTGGTACTCAACTTCCTATGATGGTGATGCTTAGGCTCAAATGATGGGGAAGGAGCTTGAGACATAGGTGATGGGGAAAGACAAGGAGATGAACTAAACCCACATAATTGAAGGTTCCCCACAAAAGAAGATGAATTGAATTCCTTAGCGAGGCGCGAGGGGACTTGGCCGGAGAGATCATTGTGGGACACATTGAAAGAGGTCAGATTAGAGAGATTGTCAAGGGAGGCTGGAAATTCACCAGTGAAGTTGTTCTGTGACAAATCAAGGAGGGTAAGGGAGGAAAGATCACCAATGGTGGGAGGGATAGGTCCTGTAAGGTGATTGGCCTTAAGGTTAAGAGATGAAAGATTTTTCAAACCATCAAACCCTTTTGGGAAACTACCATTAATGCCATTGCTAGACAAATCCAATACCTTAAGCTTTGTAAGGCTACCCATCTCTCTTGGGATAGTCCCATTAATCTTGTTATGACTCAAAGACAACACCTCAAGATTACCCAACTTACCCAAAGAATGTGGGATTGACCCAGACAAAGAATTGTTATCTAAACTCAATGACCTCAACTGGTAACTGCCAACATTAGAAGTACCCCAAGAATCCGGTATCGGACCCGAGAGGTTATTGTGCTCAAGGGAAAGGAATGTGAGGGAAGGGGAGAGTGAAAACCTAGGAGGGATCGGACCCGAGAGCGAATTGGAGCTCAAATTGAGTCTATAAATCCTAGAGGAACTAACAAGGGTAGAAGGAATGAACCCAGTAAGGATATTATTACTAAGATCAATAGCTTGAAGCTGAGGAGCCTTCCCTATGGAAGGAGGGATCGAACCTGAAAGGCGATTATTGAATAAATAGAGGCCTCTAAGATTAGGGAGGGATCCTATAGATGAAGGGATAGTACCCCCAATGAGATTATCATGAAGGCTAAGCTTCCTGAGCTGCTTTAACAACCCGATTTTCGACGAAATCCGGCCACCTAGGGTTTTGAAGGGGAGCTGCAGGGCAACAACCTGACCCTGCACACACTTGATCCCAGTCCATGTCCCTGAGCAGGCTGCGACCCGTGTGCCGTTCCAGCTATGTAGGGTTCGTCGCGGGTCGATGAGCTCGCGCTTGATGGCTTGTAGGGCTTGGAAATCGGAGATGGTGATTATCACTCCATCTCTTTCTTGCTGCTTCTGTCCTGTCACAAGCTGAGGAGATTGAAACAGAAGATGAACAAATAAGAGAATACTATGTAATAATAATGCAGATTTGATATGGTTATGATTACCCATTTAGTAGAAATGGGAAATAAACATGCAAGTAAGTGAAAAACCAGTGCAATAATGTTGAATTTGTGAATCAATTGAATCACAATCTATTGCAAAACAGAGCAAAATGTAAGTGCAAACTCGTTCTTTGTAATCTCCACTAAGTGGAGAAGAGGAAGAGCAGAGAGGAGGAGAGAGAGAGAGAGTGGGGGGATGGTGATGAGTGGAGAAGTGAGGGGAGATGAAAGGAGGAAATAATGGGGGGTTTTAGTTGAATGCAACGGCTAGTTTTGATGTTGTTGTTTATGTGATTGTTTTCAGAGAAACAGAAAAATAATGGGGGAGATTCCATTGACAGTCAGTTTAACGGGCTTTTGCGTTGAAAATATGCTCTGAGGGTTTTAATTGTTGCAAAATGTGGACATGCTAGATCAGATGGGTCGGGTTGCTGGTCCCAACGGCTCTTTCCGCATGGGCCAAAATTATTTGAGTGAACGAGAAACATGATGGGGGAAAATGACTTCTATGGCATTTCCAAGGCCTTATTAAAAATAATAGAATCCCAAAGACAAAAAATGAAAAAAAAAAAGGAAAAAGGAAAATTGCTGACATTTTATCTTTTAAAATTAAGTTTTGTAAAAACCTCACTTAAAATTCTTTCG
>BSSO01000164.1:0-43347 GCA_030267885.1 Mesembryanthemum crystallinum | reverse complement strand
AAAAAAAAAAAAAAAAGAAGTTTCCAAGACAGGCTCTTGGAATAGCTGAATACC
Source organism: Mesembryanthemum crystallinum (assembly GCA_030267885.1). Lineage (NCBI taxonomy): Eukaryota > Viridiplantae > Streptophyta > Magnoliopsida > Caryophyllales > Aizoaceae > Mesembryanthemum > Mesembryanthemum crystallinum. The sequence goes on along the minus strand of BSSO01000164.1, from coordinate 43,293 downwards.
TTGCAAATCAATAGTAAAGTTGTGTGTCACTGTCAACATACTTCACCCACCTCTGAGTCGCGTGTCATCAACCGTCTAAGTTGTCCCTCTTAAAAACCCTTATGTTGGCCAACCTCCCAATGGTTCTTACACCGTAGTCAAAGTACCTCCGCCCTCTCACCAGCAGATATCCTTGCATCTAACAGATTCGTACTTCCAGCATGATGCATATGTCACCATTGTTCCTCACCACCCTTCCAGCGCTCCACCAAAATCAGACCATGGATCCCCTATTGATGGCCTTGGCATAGATGGCGGTCGATTTTGCCCTTAGCAAGAAACCTATCTCAAAGAACCTACCTTAGGAGTTAGATTTGATCTTGATCCACCAAAGCCCCTTGCAATATTTCTTTTTGTCTTAGATTCTCCAAGCATGCAAGCATTGGGCCCAAGAGGTCACATAACACAGGGCCATGGTCGCCAACAGAACCATTTGGCAAAACCTTTTAAACAATATTTTCCTATGTCTCCAGAAGAACAGTCAAACGTCTTCCCTTCGATGTGCACAATAGTGGGCTGAAATGAACCCATAGGTCATAATAGAAGCCATAGAAAGGAGAGAAAGGAGGACAAAACATGTGGAGAAAAGAGAAGATGTCCCTTTTGGTTCAGTATGAACATTGTTTTTGATAACTCGGCATAAAGGAAGAAACAAAAACCTAAGAAAATAGAGAAGTTCCTACATTGGTTATTAAGAGAGAAACTATCGAGAGCTGAACTAGCGAAACTATCGAGAGCTGAACTAGCGAAACATGCGAAAGACTAGTTACATATTGCCCAATTACTTTCCAGAGTTTTTCCCTCAAAAGTAATGGAAAATTGTGGAAATTTACAGTGAAAATGAAACCTGTAAAGATCACTTGTTTTTCTATAGTTTTCACAATGACAAACCAAATAAGTAAAATCAAAGAGATTTTCACAGTTTTACTTTTCTATAATTTTCCACTGTTTTACTTTACCACAGTTTTTCAGTTTTACAAGTTGCGGAAACTTGCATATCATGGACAAAAGAAACACAAGAGAACACATCTTTAAGTACCTGATATCATGAGGGGTGATGAATATCCACTGCGATCCTTGGGATAACGCAAAATCAACTAAGGTGTCCAAGCTAATTTTTCGGCTGACTGCGTCCTGAAAAACCAAGTCAAAGGCACAAGGAATAGACAAGACGTTACAAGCTTCATAACAACAGAAACTATGATGTGGTCCATAAGTTCCCCACCTAGACTCAGGAATCCCCAGTATAAAATTAACCTACCATAAATACGTCAAATTCATCTCAGGAATCCCCAGTATAAAATTAACCTACCATAAATACGTCAAATTCATCCATTGCTCGGAAAGGGGCTTCTGTCATCTGATGGAGAGCTAATGCAAAGCACAATGTTGAGAAAGAACGTTCACCACCTGATAGGACACATATTTGTCAAATTACGATAAATTCCATCTTCAATAAAGATCTGAAGTGTACTGAATAGAAAATATAATTTGGGGGTGGGGGTGGCAAAGGGAATTTGATGGTGGAGGCATTTAATAAACACAACAAGTGGTCAACATTTCATGTAAAAAAAACAGGCAAAGTGAAGAACCTGAAAGCCCTCTGGTGTCCCGAACAGCTTTGCTTGACGCATCTTGTGGCATTTTAACCTAGTGAGTACACCATTGTCCAAGATGTTTAATACCATTTGTCATTCAAACAGCGCATGTAAACATGCAGGGATTTGGTGTTTAGTGGCAAATCAAACCCAGAACTTGACAATAAAGTAATATCATTACCTCAATCAAGAGGGTTTTCTCTTCATAGCTCACTTTAATCTTACCACTTATTCCTTTCTTCCCCAGATGGCCGTTAAAACTAGTAATAGGCAGAAACAGTCAATTGAGCAAGCAAAAAGTATATTTGGATTAAGTGTCACACCAGATGAAACAAAAATTTTAAAGTTCTCACTTCCATGTCAATTGGCGCTTCAATAGAGTAGCATTTCGTTGAAACTTTTCTCTTCGTGCATTCACGGCTTTCCAGGAGAACTACAAAATAGAATCAACAGTACACAGTTTATTTCACACAAGGGGGAAAAACACGAGAGCAGTTCATGAATAATGTACTCCCTCCGCTACGTAATATAAGTCTTCTTTTGACTTTGCACACAGATTAAGAAATTATGTATTTAAGAAAAAGAAGGTAATATGATAAAGATAGCCTTATTAATTACATGTCACAAAGGAGATAGAAGAGTAAATACAAAGAGAAAGGAAAGGTAAAGCAGAAAACCAAATAAGTTGTAAAGGGCAATATATTGGTTGAGATAGTATGGATTCCAACAGACACGAACTGAGAATGGTTTTGTATGAGATGACATAGCAACTACTGGTCTATGAAATTGAATCAGAATATCTCAGATTATTTTTAGTTAAATAATATGAGGACCCCAGGTTCGAATTAGAAACAAAATATGGGGACCTATGCAGTTGAAGAAAGATGATGTGAAAAGCACCTGTAACTGCTGACGAAAATTTTCATAAGTTTTCTGCTTCTTAAGGATTTTACGCTGCTTTTTCTCATACATCATTTGGAGGTCATCAATAGACTCGGTACATCTGCAAAGGTAAAAGCCTGATATTTGAATAGCAGTTGCAGAAACTTTTATCAAACAGACAGAAGAATGGTGTCCTTACTTCTCCCTAGCACGCTGAAGTCTTTGAGTCATTCGATTTAGATGAGCACTAAGTTGCTCCGGAGAACTCTCTTTACAGCCTCCCAAGGCTTCAACCTCATTCTCAGGGCATATATAGGATGCTTTCTCATAACTCTCCTGCATTATTATTCCGCCAAATTCAGCGCATCTTAATCGGTAAGGTGCCACAAATTCAAGATAATTTTTAAATGTAGATATCAATAACGAAACATTTATTAGGAGCTCGAATATGTTTTCACAGTCCACAAGAAACAACAGAATTCTCAAAAAAGTAATACAGTGAGATTTTCATACTTACCAAGCACCTACACAAATGGGGTTAACTGAACATGATGGAATGACTGTAGTCTGATTTCGAGGCTGATTCCCTTAATCATTAAGTCCATCTACACTGTTAAGCTGTACTCTTGTGTGTGTATGCTATTTTCCATGCATGCTAATCCCCTAGATCTCAATTAGTAGACAGTAGGTTCTTAAACAGAAAAAATGTTCCTTTAGATCACTTCTTGCATGGCTTTTAGCTACTGTATCTGGTCATGTGTTTGTCAAGTTCACTATAAGTATTGAGCCATTGATTTTATCAAGAAATAAAATACTCCATCTTAAGAGTTCTCTTAGATGGTATCAAAATCTAATTATCATATTTTTCCTTCACGTACTAAGCACTGTGCTCCGTCAATATATGTCACTTCTTTCAACTTTTCAACTCAAAAGTTCGGATAGACAGTTGGATAATCAAAAATCAGCTGCAGCTCCACTTAAAAATAAGTATATAGTTCAGACACTTGGGAGAACCAACATATTCTGTTAGCATATGCATCAGTGCACAAATCAGAGTTTAGGTTAACTACAGCAGGATTTACCTTGCGTTTTTGCTCAAGTTCCTCATATTTTGCTTCTGCCTGTTTGATATCTGGTAAGACCTTCTCATTAAAAACCTTTTCATAATGCCTTTTCTCCTGAGACATTCAGTGAGAAGATAAGGAGAGTATACACATTATTATTAAAATGTCAATTAAAAAAAAAGGTAAATTAATCGCTGGCAGACAAAAGAGGCCCTCAATCACGCTCTAAATAATCAAAGTCTCTCCTCCAGCGAGAAACCAAGCCTTAAAACTACTTCATCCCAACCAAACCCAAACTAGCTTCTTCCATACCATTTTTATCATCCCTATCCAGATAAGAACAATAAGGCCAGATAGCATTCCTCAGAAGGGTTTTTCATTCATTGATCTTTGAAGTCTGACATACTTCATCTGCGTAAAGGCCAGACTGACATTGTTCTCCCTTAACCCCAAAACAACCTATTCCGTGAATAGTTTGCAAGTCAGTGCAAGAAAAGACAAGTCTGATATTTACAATCATTCTGGCAAATCATACACATGGAAAGAGAGATACTAGACAACCTCAGCTGCAATCTCAATTTTTAGAAACAAAAAATTAACTGTATTAAAAATGAACGAAAAACTACAAGGAGAAGACAAGAGATCCTCTTAACAAACAAATCAATACTAGAACTCCTTAGCTGCAATCTATCATACATATTGATTTTGTATGAACTAGCAGTTCGAGCAAAAAACTTTTTGCCTTCTGTGGGACTTTAATTTTGCAATTACAATAAGCTACAATTACTAGTACTAGAATGCTTGGTGCACACTTTCCAATTTTACATGAAAAAGAATGAAGTAACACAACAAGAACAAGGAGCACGTACATCTAGCATGCAGATAAATTTGATTTAGATAAGAAAAGGTATATATAATTCAAAACAAGTGCGCAGAAAAATGTATTAATTCAAATATAGTGCAAAGGCGTCTCTGAAAAAAAGGTAAATATAAATTGATCCAATTCCTCCAGACCTCAGAAATTGAGTACTCGTAAAACCCCTTACTGACTAAGACCATAAAAATCCGAACCCATAGCAACTTAGGTAACAAGAATGGCCTACAGAAAAACCTGTGCAAAAAACTCTAATTCATCAAGTAAGCAATGTGACGCAATAATACATTCTTTTCAACTCCTCTCCCAAAGCCTAGAAGTAGAATCTACAAAAACTCCCAAAACAATAGACAGGCATACCTTTAACTCCCCTACATCCGCACACACTAAACAACATACACGATAAATAACATGCAGCATGACACCATGGGAAATATGCATTGATGTCTCACAATTAGCACCACAGAGCATGCAGAAATCCAAAGAAATACCCAGACCTGGCCTCCTCTTTCAACACAAAACATTAGGGTTTATCTTTCCCAAACAAAAGCCTGCACTTTAACAGGTCCCTTTGGCCTTCCAGAGCAAGTTACAATGGGGAAGTAAGGATACCGTCATGTCGCTCCAAGACAATTAAGAAAGGACTTCCAAGAATAAACCCTCATTCATTCACCCACCTACATCCTAGAGCCTAACCTCCTATCCAAAAGTTAAATAATCTAAAAATACTAAGCAATGAAACAAGTTCCTGCATCTCCCAATCATGAAGCATTCTTCGTAGGTTCCAGGCACTATCCTTCGAGGAGTAGAACTTAAAGGTAGAGCACCTTGGAGAAAAGCCAGCTGAACTAATTTAGAATGCTCGTACAAAAGGGTTACTCTGCCCTTCAATATCTCCAGGCCTCAACAAATCTAACCCAGAAACTATTCCCTAGCTTGAGATTGACCAAGGACGAAATAAGTTAAGCCACTTGAGAAACAAACTACACAAAATCATTGCCACCTGGGGCATCATACTCATTTTCATGCTGACCTTGAATCTAAAAACTCGGTGCCAAAATGTGTGTGATTCAAGAAAAAATTGTCATTACCACTTTCTAACCAGAGCAATGATTTAGACACAAGCAGATGAACACCTAAATTCTCATCCTTAGCCCTACACAGTACACCACAAGTCCCATCTTATATATTGTGAGGATCATATGAGAACTCATCATTTTATGAAAACTATAATATCTTTGTTTAAGCAATGGATCACATAAAAAAAGGGCTGACAATGACTTCCAAAAGGAGGAGGAACGAATGCCAAAATGAAAAGGCGGGTAAACAATGTCTTATGGGTGAAGCTGCCTTTCAAATCATTTAAGTTTGGGCGTAAAGATAATGTCATTGTTCTCTTTCTCCTCTTCGCTTGTCCTTCCGATTCCTCCTGCAATATACAGTCCACAGTCTGGCGAGTACAAAAGTTTCCAGAAGACTGAATTTAAATCCTACGCTAGATACATCAACAACAATTAGCGATAGGTTTCATTTCATGTCATGTTAAGTTCAGTTCAAATCCATTACACTTGCTTCCCTCTTTCTAAAAGGAATCTCTCTCTCTCTCTCTCTCATCTCTTTTGTGGGCAGTTTGCTATGTAAAAAGCACTATAAATGTTGTGTCATCCAAACTAGTGTAGTTTCAGCTCTTTAATAATTTCAAATATGCTATATGGATGTTACTGGTTTTGATGTCAATATGTGTGATAAATCAAGGAGAGAATAGAGAGAAGATATGAAGAGAGAGAGAGAGAGAGAGAGAGAGAGAGAGAGAGAGAGAGAGAGAGAGAGGGAGGGAGGATGGAATGGAAAAGATGGTCGGCTTTTGACAGGCAACAAACCTCACCATACAGTTCACAACCAGTAACCTTGCTGGTGGTTATACCATGGCAGGCTGACTTGATGGTAGTGTAAACTAGTAGAACTCAGCTAGTATCCTTGTTTCCATCTAACCCACTATTCACGAGTTTGAATCTCCTCCATAGGATCATTACTGGGTCGTTGTCGTTGTTGTAGGCTAACGTGATGGTAGTCAAGCATTTGGCAAAGTGGGGAGGAGAGTGAAAGGATAAGGAAAGCACTGCTTCAGATAATTTCTTTTTTGTAGATCTCTATCTATCTAAAATCCCGTGTATATTATAAGCCATTTAGATTTTTTGTTAATCAATGGTCTGGATAGGTTCTCATAGTTATCACAAAATGATGAGTTCACATCTGATCCTTACCCTATGAGTGCGTGTATAGAGACAGATACAGATACAGATACAGCTGCAGATACAGAATTATATATATATATATATATATATATATATATAGAAAGAGAGAGGGGGGAGGGAAACAACCATCTCCAATTCTTCTATTTGCTTGCTGATATGGCTAAGCTGTTCTTCAGCTTTATTCAGAGCATTGATGTCCTCATTTGCCGATTCTACAAATATCCACAAAGAAAGAAAAGGGAGATTAGAAAAGAGGATGTATATTACAAAAATGGAGATTGATAAGGCTGCATGAAGTACAAAGCACCATCAACATACCATGCAACTTTGTTAATGACCCTTTAAGATTATCAACTTTAACTCGTGTTTCATTTATCCGTGATTGGAGTTCCTCAAGGACAATTTCTTTTTCTTGTATTTGATCTTGTAATCGCTAGTCAACATTGATAAAAGAAGACAATCAGACAAATCAAACACATGAACAAACATAATGCAAAATTAAATAAATAAAAAGAACAAACTAAAGGAGGAACCCCACATAAAAACATGTATTTGGTAACAAACCTTTATATCACCACAAAGCTCATCCACTGAAGATGCATCAAGTGTACCAGCTTCAGCAGCATATGTGCGCTTGACATCATCAACAGCCAATCTTTTTGACGCTAATTCCCGCTCCACAAGTGGACACCTCCTCTAAATCATTTAGAGGAAACACATCAGATCATCCAAGAAACTGATTCCATAAATATATGACACACACTGCAAATTTGAAACATTTAAAAGTTTGTCCTTCTTTAAGAAAATAAATCTTTTCAAATGGCTAGGTGACTTCAATGCTATGCCGGAAAACTCCAACCAAACTACTAAACTAAACTATGAACCTCATGCCCAAATGCCATCCGAAATGCCATCCTAGTGTCAGATAAACATACACAGAACCTTACCCTGCAATTCGCAGGCTGTTTTCATAAAATTGAAACAGTACCAACTAGTTCTACTCCACAACAAATGAGTGCAAAACAATGCAGTAAACTCTTTCACTTATCTTTGTCGGATAAAAAAAGCTCTTTCATTTAATCCAAATGCTAACGTACACAGAAAAAACACATACAGCTTGCAAATCAAGCCAAAATCACAAGGTAAGAGATTCTGAACATTATGACCCTTCTCCAGAAATGGAAACATGTATTACCCTTTCCCTACAACTCTCCCCCAATCCCCAAACAACAAGATCTGAACTTCTCCTGTTGCAAACTACACCTCAAATCATAGTAGTGTTTCCAAAAGGTATACGCTATGGTAACTTAATCAATATAAAATAGGCCAAAATACATAATATACTAGCACCAAAAGAACTGACTACTGACTAGCGTACAATTGCTTCACAGCTGGCTAATATCGGTCACTGTGACAGATGACGTAGAAACAAAATTTTGTTGTTCACAAATCACAACAGTCAGTCAACACTAAATCAGTGTTAGACTGTTAGGTGGACACATGTAGCATGTGATAAAAGATCGATAAAGACAAATGTCAACCTCCAGGCACTTAAGTTACTAAAATGCATATTGCAAGGTTAACGATAATTTCAGGTGATCAAGTCTGCAGTGGATTATTCACAAACTTCTGGTAGTAACACAGGACCCTCAAACTATGCTCTAGCTTTGTGATTAATTAAGATCAAGATAGATTACATGAAATCAGTATAGCAGGGATGCAAATCTAGTCCAGCTACTCGAGGTAACCCAGAATCACTAAGTGCTGGCTTCTTCCACTTGAATCACAAACTGGAAGAGTCTCTCAATGCAACAGATGCCTGTGGTGATACATAATCCTTCCAAAAGACTAGACAAATAAGTGAATTGAGGGACTGTTACCTGTGTACCAGTTTCTCTCCAAGACAGATATTCTTAGTTGAAATCAAAACAGCAATGTGTGCTCTAGGTTTTCTTAGTATAATCACTTTCCATTCACCATCATATTTTATTACCAAGGAGGTAAATGATAACTCATTCAATAGATTAACAGAATTGGTGCTTTGCGAAAAAGGCAAAGACAATCCTCTCTTGCATACATATAAGTGTGACTGATGGGTCATTCAAATTGAAAGCATTGGTGCTTCGCGAAAAAAGGCATAGACAATCCTCTCTGACATACATATAAGTGTGACTGATGGGTCATTCAATAGATTAAAAGAATTGGTGCTTCACAAAAAAGGCAAAGACAATCCTCTCTTGCATACATATAAGTGTTAACTTACTGTATTCTTAAGTTCATTTAGACACATCACTCTGGAAAGACAGATACCTTTACACTTCGTAACTTCTCTTGAAGATCATGGAGTTCCTCCTCTGCAAGCCTTTTCCTTTGGTGGGCTTCTTGAACTTGTTCTTTCATGGAATATCCATCTCTTTCAAGTTCCTTAATTTGATCATCAAATGAGCTACGAAGCCGCCCAGTTCGAGCTCTTTTATTTGGAGGAAGAATCGTCTGAACTGACCCACGTGAAAACCTATAAAATGCAGCATAGACAGATGATAAAATCAACACAATTGAGCACAGCTCAGATAAAACGCAAAGCTATGAAGCAAGCAAAAATGAGACTTCATGTATATATGTGCTACATAGGATAGAAATACGTTTGAGATGCAGGTTATATATCTATATGATATCAAAGAAAAATATATCAAACAAAAGACAGATAAATAGCTGACAGGTGCATAAATCTCAACAGAAGAGGGTGAGAGACAAAGAAAAGCTTGCTTACGAATTACATTTACAAGAACAGACCGTGTGACTAGTGACTACATTTTTTCGTATCTTCAGTTTTTGTCATCTTCTTTTCTCTCCATTCTTTTTTTTCTCCCTCTTTTGGGTGGTCTTTAGGGGAGGAGTTGAAGAAATTATTTGCATCATAGGGTTCAGAAATAGCGAGCTAGTCTGCCTTCCCACTCTTAAAATGGGAGCTTTGGCAATTTCCCATTTGGGGAACAGATGGGAGGGGGGCAAGTATACTCAGAGGGTACTTTTGTTATGTTAGGAATTCATTAGCAAAAGAAGAAATATAAATAATCCGTCTTGGGCTAGACATTTAAAAACAACTTTTTGCATATCAAACAATTGACGGATGAAATGCAGCAACCAGTCCCATCTTTATTTCTAGGAAAGATCTCATTTTGGGTACCCAACGTTAGGCCTAATTGCAATTTGGGTACCTGCCTTTTCAATATTCTCTTTTTTGGGTACCTGAAATTTTTAAAAATTGTCTCATTTAAGGTAATTTCACTAACCGAGTTAAAAACTCCGTTAAGTGTCATCAAGCAAAATACTCTTAAAAAATTCCTGAAAATTACCAAAAAAAATTCATAAGTTATGAAATGTTTATTTTTTAGTTATTTAGAATTTTCTACAACTTTTTGAGAATTTTTCAAATATTTTTTGATTGATGACACGTCAGCATGTTAACGGAGTTTTTAGCGCAGTTAGTGAAATCACCCAAAATGAGACAGCTTTAAAATTTCAGGTACCCAAAATGAGAATATTGAAAAGGCAGGTACCCAAATTGCAATTAGGCCTAACGTCAGGTACCCAAAATGAAATTTTTCCTTATTTCTATATTGGCCTCAACTGCAAATTGTAGCAAATGACCATCATTGTAAATTGATATACTCTTCAAGCTTACAAAGAATTTGTCTCACATTTTATGGCCTTCTGCAGTGAACACCTCCTTCAAATTTGAAATCCTTTCCTCAAAAGCAACAGCTTTGCCCACTTCATAGTCCTTCACAAGCACTTGCCTCTCTGCACTACCCTGGAACAAAAGAAAAACTAATCAGAACACCAAAAGCACTGTAGTACCCCTTTCTCAGTTAATTACTCAATAATGAAGGCATTGCGATCCCTCCAGCACCCATGCCACCAACCCAAAACCGGGGGGGGAGGAAAGCTCCGTATGATAATCCTAATGTATCAACTTACATAGGTGGTTACCACTAGTAATTGTGATCCCTAAGATCCTCCATACTAGTGATCATTAGCACCATAAATTTGTTGGTTAAGTGGTACTTTGATAGGTGCCAATTGACAAAATGCCCTTTGTTTAAGCATCCACTTCAAATTGGGGGATTGTTAGGTAGTCTAGGACCAATGGCCATCTCACAAAAACATTGTGGAGCCCACTTCAAGAAAAATTGGTACCCACCTACTTTGTGAGGGGGGGCCATTGGTCCAAGATTGCCTAATAACTTCTCCTTTAAATGACATGTGAAACACCCACTAACCTCACTTCGGACCCCTTAATGACAAAAAAAAAAAGCCTCCCTTTTCTTGATATTGTTATCATATTTTTTCTAAAACAAAGAATTTTAGTAAATGAAAGAAAGTAAACAAGAAAAAAACCAAGTTGTCTCAAAGGGCTATCAATACATTCCTACATTTAATAATGTAATTTTAATCAAAATCATCAAGTCTTTGCCCAAAAAGAAATACAGAACTAAGAGTTGTTCCCAATAAGTGGCTTCCACACCCTCTTATCCTCCTCCCTAAGAGCCTCGCCCTCACCATTAGCCCTTAAATCCCACCAAGCTCGAGCATCCTCCCTACCCTATTATCCCTCTAGTCTACAAAAGGTGGCTACACTTGTAAGGGAAAAGCTTCCACCACCTCTCGTCGAGACCGTCGATCCATTAACATTTACAAAACCCTCCTTTCATCTTCCTTTGTTGTAGCAAGTTGCAACCTTAATCGCATGAAAATCCATGGTTGTCGCAAGCTCACCAACATTGACATCGTTGCCTATGACTATGCCTAGATTTCCAATCTGTCTTTGAGGTATAAAGACCACAAAAGCAAAGGATGGGAGAGAGTGGGGCAAGGCTATGGGAGAAGCCATCCCGGTGGTTGAGGACTAGGGGCTCTCAAGGTATCAAGGGAGCGAGATGAGGATGAATAAGAGAAGGGGTAAGGAATAGAAACACTGCAATAGTACCATGTGGCATCCCTTGAATGGGAAGAGGAAACAGGAAGTACAAGTAGAGTGCCGCATGGCTACACTCCGTTGAGCACCTAGTGGGATTTAAAGTATTTTGGACAAGATTGAGAAGATAATGAGGGAATTTTTGTATCGGAGGAAGAAGATAGTCAAAATAGGATCATTTGGTGTCCTAGCCTAGGGTGTGTAGGCCCAAGGAGGAGGAGGAGGTTCGTATGTGGGGAGGGTGGTTCTCAAACAACACTCACAGGGAATTGGTTAAAGAGAATCCCTTGGTGACGGAAACCTTTGACACTGAGTCATCTGCATTTAAATATATTGTTTGCATCCAAAAGAATGGGATGAATGAGCTGCCACTTGCCACGCATGCTTTCCCTTAGAAGTGTAATTCCTAGATGTCCTCTTACTTTCAGTCTTTCACCCTAGAGGTTGGTCCAAAATAGTACTTTTTTTCAGGTTTTGGGAGGATACTTGACATGGTGAATGGCCTTTGTTTAAATCTCTGAGAAAATTCCAATATACCAGTTCTCATGCACGCATGAGGATCAAGTTTATGATATCTACCTGATAGCACAAAATTCTTAGAATCTCCATTTATGAATATCACTGCCTGATAGAGAGATAGAGGAGCTTACTTTTTTGCTTGAGATTCAAGACAATATTCGGCCATTGAGACCGCCGATGTTAGGGTATGGAAGGAGACAAATCAAGGTGTTCCACCAAATCATTCTTGCTTGTCATGGCTTAATACCGCGTACGCTCTGTTCCCAATCGCACTTGTCCTTGGAAAACTAATATTCCCTTGAAAGTGCGAGCCTTTGTTTGGACACTAGCATTGAGAAGAATCACCACAATGTTGTATTAACGGAGAATAAGGTTGGCTGTCTCTCAACCCATATGTATGCTTTATATATCTAGCAGTGAGTTGTGTTCGTGTTATTTCACTATTGTGACATGGCGTGGTTGATTTGGTGTAGGCTTGTTGCAGTGTCAAGGGAGCATTGCATTTGTTCAACCACTGTTCCAGTGTTCAGTAGCCCCTACAGGTTTGGTTTGAGGGTCTTGGGAGAGATAAGGATAAGAGGATACTCTGGCGTAATGCTTTTTTCGCTATCTTGTGGTGTCTTTGGTTGGAGCAGGATATGAGAGATTTCTCTAGGGGAACCTCTAGGTATCTAATATTGACAGATGCGACATATTGGCTGCTACATATCAGTTTTTGCAGTTGTCAATAAGCAAAATCACAATAAGTAAAGGGGTGTCCAATATTGACGGTACATGGTCGATAAGAATGATTGATAAGACTGACAAATAACTGAATAAATTGTCGATACAAACCGATAAATGGTAGGTAAACCCAATATGGCCGATCACAAAATTCGTGCCACGACACTGCAACCTGATATAAGACACACGTATAAGTCCGCTTCCGCAACGTCGCGATCATGATCCTGATCGCGACTGATAATAATACCGAAATTTCCTGGGATACCTTGTCCCTTGACCTTGTTTGCGATAGGGCAGTACTTAGCTTCTTTCAGGCTAGCGTGGGAGGAACTTTTAGAGGCTACTTGATTAATGATTTCCAAATAAATTGGGCAAATTTGTAATTGTAACTCTTTGAAATGATATCTTTCTTAAATAAGAAACAAAAAGTATTGGCAATATTTTTAATAAAAATGTAAAAGTATATGGATAAAACCAGTGTTACAGGGAGAGGACAAGGAGCTCTTTAAAGAAACAACCAATAGAATAACACCCTCCAATCCCTCTGTACTTCAAAAAAAGTAATTCATGGGAAAATGTTATGGGCGAAAAGCCACAAAAAAAGCGTGGTAGACCAATTTATCCCAAATCAACTCTGTTAGGATGGATAGGTCCACGATTGTTCCTCTCCAACCAAATACACCAGACTATGGAAACGATCGCATATCCAAAGGATCCTCCCCTTCATCCTTAAACTGAAGCCTCTGAATGTAGTCTGAAACATCACCAACAAGATTGAGGAGTAAGCTCGACTCTCTCTAGAAATACCCAAAAGACGCATTCCAAGCCAAACTTCCGTTCTAATAATGCTTGGCAAAAAAATTCAAAAAATGGCTTTTTATTTCTCTCTTCTCCTTTACCTTCTCCATATCCCCTTCATCTTCTCTCTGTATCTCCCCCCCCCCCCCTTTTTCCTTCCTCTCTTCTCTCATTCCTTTCAGCATTACCAACTTCGAATAAATTAGAGGGGGTAGTGGTGATGGTGACTGGAGAGGTAAAGCCTCCTCTAGCTTCTTTTTTTTTTTTATTCCTTAGATCTGAAATCAATCTCGAGGGAAAACTACTAGACACTGCAACTAATTAAAATCACCATAACTAAATTTGCAACAAACGCAAGCAATAACATTGAGATAAAGCTTCATCCAAAAACTAGCAGATCGGATTATTTCTTCATAAAATTCAGCATAACAATCAAGCACAGTATAGGTTTTGCATTTGAAAACATCAGCGATGCTCTTCAAATCAACAACACATATTAGGCCATTGGATTTATGTGTTGAATTGCAAAAGCCAACTCTAACACTAAAATATGTTCTTGGTTTTTGTTTTTTTTTTTTTTTTTTGCTTTTCAAAAGGGGGAAGGGGGGACCACCCATGACTTGGCGTAGTTGGGCATTACCATACTAGCACGCCCCTCCCACCTACCCGCCCCCCCCCCCCAAAAAAAAAAAAAAATCCAACACTAGAACGGATTGGTTTTAGCCATAACTATTTCTCTGAGAGAGAGCGTGCCAACACAACACACACAAATGCTAATGAGTTAAACGAGCTGTCTTGAAAACCTCGCGAGCGTCCAGCTCTAGCCCATCCGCTTGTACAAGGCCAGGCATTACTAATGCAAACATTGACAAGTTACGTCCAGGATATTACCAAACATATTTAGGGAATATTTAGAATTATATAAATTAATTATTGTTTTGGTAGTCAAGTTAAATTTTATTCATGCCAAACAACAACTCTTAGTGACCGAATTGACAGCGTCCCGCACGTGTACCATTTTTGTGAGAGTGATACAATTTCAGATTAGGGATATCAATTCGATTTTGGGATTAATATTGCTTAATATGTCAAATGTGAATTATTATGTTAAATTTTCCTTAAAATAAAAGTACTTCTGACTTTCATTCTATCAACTAAAAGGGTGACAAAGTTGTTTTAAAATTTTCTAAAACCATTATGTAGTCTCTAAATCATTGTTTCTTAAAGAAAAATGAGATACTTCATGCTCACCTTTAACAATTTCACCAAAAGGGGAAAAAAAGGAAGAGAGAAAGCAGATGAATTGAGAGAAAAATGTGGTAAACCAACTACAGGCATCCAAGCGTACTTCCTAGAGTTTGTCTCTCATTAGAAGAATCACTCTCAAAAAGATCATGGGCCATGCACAGTAAAGAAACATGTCGAGGAAGTAAAATAATACGAAACCAGTTCATGTCTAGACAAAACAAAATAAAACAGAAATTACCTATTACTCTATTAAACAACACACAACAAGAGAGTATATAATTCACCTTATCCACCAACACATTAAAAACGGTAGCATTGTCCGAGTGTAAAACAGAAAGCGTAGTAGGGTGTCTTGTTTGTGGAAGTTGGTGGTCTCGAAACTTATACCTACATCAAGATGTAAACATTAGTAAAAGAAAAACTAGAGACACGATAACACGTTTCGGAAAAAGAATACACCGTTAAGCTACCTGGGAATTGAGAAATCATATATGATGATCGGAAGATGATCATAATGTGCTTGTTTGGCACAAGATCTCAGCAAGTGAGAATCTTTAACATTAGTCACAATGAAGGAATTCAGCATTCTCCCAATTGCATTTTCAACAGCACAGGCCCATACATCACCTTGAGTCAAAGTCTGCAATATGTCATCATAATAACAAAACATGACCCCTTGGAGAGTTCTCAACTCCTTATTGTTACATACTATGACCACTTTAAGTGATTATTGGTTCTTACCACATGGGCTCCGATTGGGCCAATAGGTGGTCTACTAAACTCACGATGACGTAATTCTATTAGGCGCA
This sequence comes from Mesembryanthemum crystallinum, assembly GCA_030267885.1. Classification (NCBI taxonomy): domain Eukaryota; kingdom Viridiplantae; phylum Streptophyta; class Magnoliopsida; order Caryophyllales; family Aizoaceae; genus Mesembryanthemum; species Mesembryanthemum crystallinum. The sequence continues at coordinate 27,506 of BSSO01000164.1, read as the reverse complement.
GTAGCTGAAGAACCTTTTCTCCACCAAAAGCAGTAACCTGGAGCAAAGAAACCATTTACATAAAACAAAACAAAACAAAACAAAAAAAAAAAAAAAAGTTAGATAAAGACGAATATAATACCCTAAAAGACTAGTCAAATCAATTACTTTGTCAATCCAGCAAATCATCCTTAAAGACACGTACAGATGCACTCGTGAGTTAAAAGTTGAAGGAGATAACAGCATAGCCAAAGCCATCTCACAAACCTTGTTCCTTTGATGTTGTTGAAGCTCATTAATCGAAGATTTGATATTACGCAGCTTCCTTTCATAATCTTCAATCTAGTAAGAGAAACATTAGGGTTGTTAAAATATATAATATGCACAATTGATAAAAGGGTAATTGGATACAAAACAGAATTATTGAAAGAATATTTCCACATAAATTTCAAAGCATTGAATCCAAAATAGCACTTCCATGCACCCTCACTGCACCCTAAATGAAACAGCAAACTGGACTTTGGAAAAACAAAGTACCAATAATAGTGAATAGAATCTTCACAAGTATGGATTTATTTGATCCTCAGTGGTGAGCACATGACAGACAAGAGAGACTACGTCAAAGAGAGAGAGAGAGAGAGAGAGAGAGAGAGAGAGAGAGAGAGAGAGAGAGAGAGTGAAAATAAGACACTGATGAAAGAGATCTGCCACATGCAACATTTTCAAGTTTGAATTCAATCATTATCCATAAAATTGAACATGTCTAGTAGAAATTACGGGTGCGTTCAGTTGGAGAAAACAAGAACACTTTTCTAGAAAAAAAAAAAAAAAATCAAAGAAAACAGGGAGCCAAGACAATATGTTAAAACGTGAACAATTTCCCAAACTTCTCCAAGAAAACTCGGTTTTCCAGTTTTCCAAATTCACAAAGAAATTTGGAAAATCCTGAAAACATCGCTTTTCTTTCACAGTTTCCCCAGACCCGATCACTTCACCGTCAGACCTTTCCCCTTCCTTGTACTGCTATGGAGAACCTTGGATAATGACAGCCAGATGTGGTCGGCAACCACCGGAGGTCAGCGGTTGAAGATGAAAACCCGGCGACCAAAAATACCTCAAACCAAATGCCCCAAAACAAGGTTAATCACAAGAATCCTAACCCAAAATTGACTCCAAGCCGCTCCGGTGGGCTTAGATAGTTGTCGATTCGATCCTCTACTGCCAGCCAATTGAAGTTTCGAGGTTATTGAAGGTCATCGCTCACCTACCCAATTTAGCTGTCGTTTCTACAGTCATAGTGAAAGGGAGGCTGACGAGGGAGAGTGATGGGAGATTCCACGCTGGTGAAAGAGGGGAGAGAGAGAGGTTAGGGCAAGGGGGCAGCCTGTCAGGGGTTCGGGTTGGGGATGGGGAGTGTGCACAGGGTGTTGGGGAAGGGGAGTGGCGTGTGAGAGGGAGAGAGGTGAGAGAAAAGTATTTTTACTTTGTAAATTGAATAACTTTTCATATTCTAGAGACATATTTTCTTTGAAAATTGTAGAATATGAAAAACTCCAACTGAACACACCCTACACTTTCCTTCAACTTTTTCTTTTCCTTCCTTTTTTTTTCTTGATCAATTATGAGAAAATATATGTCGTTTTCTTCGCGAAGGCAGATAGTCCTCACTCATATATATATAAAGGAAAAAGGACTTGCAGTTCATGACTTGGGCTGCTCAGGCTTGTTTAGCCAACCAGATCTAAATTTTGAAATCCCCACAAGAACCCTAAGTTCCGAATTACCTCATCTTTCTCTTCCAGCAATAACTACAAGGCAGCCCTACTCTCTCAACGTTGGCCGGTGTCTTCTCCGGTTCTCATCCACACTCATCAAATATCTTTGGTCGTCCTTGGAGCTTCCCACTCGTTTCCTATCCAGATCTGGTGACCCCTGGAACTTAGTCTGCATTCTTAGAGGCTGACCATCGTCTGCAGATCATGAAGTTGCCAGTGAAACTGAAGGCGACTCGTAACATTCCGGAGTGGGAGCATTGAAACTAGCTTAGGGTGTTTTTTTTTTATAACAAGTGGCGGGTGTTTTTCTTTCTCAAAGGTGAAATAGGTGGGGAGAAGACCAGTCAAAGGGTTGCCTTTACTTTCAATTTTTGTTTTTCTTTGCTCCAAGTTTCTTTAACAAAAATTAATATTACGAATATGCTTTTTATTTTATTATATTCATACCAAGAGGAGTCTATTGAACCAATTTTATTATAAGTCATTATTTTGGTTATAAAGTGTACCAGTTATAATTTTATTTGACGTGCCTGTTTCCTGTATTTTGACAAATCAGTGTTCCCCGTACCCTTTACGTTTCCGTTTCCAAGCAATAGTTTATAAAAGACCCACGATCAGAAAGATTGCTCAAATAAGATCTTTAATATCAATGCATGCATCCATCAAGGTGAAATATAGCACTGATTCTAAATTTCCCATCATCATCGAACCTCGCATAAAGAGGGACATTTCTTTTAAAATGGAGTCTGGCGCAATTTTACCTGGGCAGATATTTTTCTCATTTCATCCCTTCTAACAGACAAGCTTTCTGACAAAGTATTCTCCTCTTCCTTGAGCCTGAAACATTTTGTCATTTATGAATTGTGAAGTGTATGCTTCTGCAAATATATGATTTCATCCATATATACCAAGCCAAGGAGCTAGAAAAATAACCTTGATAACATTAACTCAGCATCATTTACTTCATCCTGAAGAGCTTTTACTTTCTCCTGCATCTCCGATTCTTCAGCCTAAAGCACCCAAACAGGCATAAATCAAACTTTAATTAAGTTCAAAATTGCAAAATGCAATCTGCTGATAAACTACTGGCAGGCCACAGACTGGCAAAAACAGAGGAAATGACAAAAGGAGAAGGGAACAGAAATGTACATATGTCAGCTTAACACAAACTAAAACGTAACTATCACTCAGTGGTTTAAACATCTTCTATTTTTAAGTTAAGAGTAATAAGTTCAATGATGGAACACTTTTCTTTCTTTCTTTTTATACTCCCTCTGTTCTTTAAAAATGCTCATTTTGCATACTTAAAAAGGTCTCTTTTAAGTGGTCATTTTGGGTTTTCCAATGCAAAAAAGAAAGAACCTCCAAATGTACCCTTCATTTGTAGTTGATATGAGATTCTTCATTTAGAAAAGAAGAAAATGATAGTTGGAACTAGTGAACTTAATTAGGGGCGGAAAGAGGATATAATTTAGAAATGAAAAACAAACTAAACTTTTGAATTTTAAAAACTTAATCAGCAACTAATCTAACTAACAAAATAATAAGACTTTGAATTTTTGAATTTTCAAAGTTAGAAGTAAATAAGAAAAACTGACAAGTGAAGGAGTAATAACCAATTTCTTGTTCTATCAAGAAACTAGTACTGTCCCTTTACTTTCAATAACTCGTATACACTAAACTAAACAAATAAGGCTATAATACTACATTAATCATTGTCTTAGGCTATGTTTGGCACGAACGACTTATAAAATAATTTATAAAAGCTATAAGTTAAATATGTATTTAAAAGATAAATAAATAAATAAATAAATAACCGAAATTCCTGGGGGTAACCCTGAAGTTTGACCTAATGCCAGTGGTACCCAGGTTTTTTCCAAAATGCCAGTGGTACCCCTAAACTTTGAAAAAATAACGGATTCCGTACCCCAGGCCTGAGGGAACGGCAAAGCCGTGAGTTTTTTTTCAGACTTTATGTGTGGACAATTTTGCCCTTCTCTTTCATCTCTCTCCTTTCCATTCCAACCCACTCCATTCTCTCTCCTCCATGAACAACCTCAAACCCACTCTCTCTCCTTCTTCATCCTCCCTCCTCCATGGACAACCTCAAACCCCACTCTCTCTCTTCCCCTTTTCTCTAATTCCAGTTTCTCTCTCCTCTCCATCCCAACCCCCTCCTTTCCCTCTCTCCTTCTCCATGGACAACCTCAAACCCCACTCTCTCCTTCATATCTCTTTCCCTCTTCCATGGATAACCTCAACCCACTCTCTGAGTCTCTGTTTTTCCCATTCCTCCATGACAAATGCCTTCCTAAAACATCAAGCACCTTAAAAACTCTCCACCAGCCCTACATTCACACTTCTCTCCAAAATCTTGAACATCAACCACAATAGCAAAAGAGAAAAAGGAGAAAGTGGGTCCCCTTGCCGCAAGCCACTATATGAAGACAACCACTCTCTGGGTGCCACATTGATGGGCGCCAAAAAAATAAATAAATAAAAATAGATTCAGGATCATATGAGATCAATCCTTAAGGTGAGAGTATGAGAGCAATTATTGGATCAAAAGTATAGTAAACTGTAATGAAAAGTACATTAAACTATAATAAAAAGTACATTGCCTTATAACCAAAAGTACATAACGATTTACTTTCACTCTTCCTTTTAGAAAGGTTATTTTTCCTAGTAGTTGACTAAAATTATATTCACAAGTACACTTTATAATAAAAATACATCACTTTATTATCAAAATTACATGACTATACAACAAAAAAATACATGACCATATAATCAACAAGTACATGAGAGCAATGCAATTTTGACTATAAATTAGTGTAATTTTGCTTATAAGGTCATGAACTTTTGATTATAACAAGTTTTTCTATATATGATTATAAATCTCGTTCATTGAAGGTAGGACCAGCTAAATTCTTAGTAATTTGCTTTCATATAATGGACTATATCTTGTTTTAATATGGGTTTCGCTAGACCTGTCAAAGGGGTGGGGCGGGTCAGGTTCGGATTCGGTCATTTCTGGGTCGGGTCATTTTCGGGTTCGGGTCGAGAAATGCTCAACCCTGACCCTGAGATGTCGGGTTCGGGTCGACCCACCGGGTCATGAACGCCATTTAAGAATTTTTTTCTCCGTCAATTTGACCAATAATATTGCGAAAGTTAAATATTGTGCATGGTTTTACCTATTCTAACTATTGCGGAGGATTATGCTAATATGTATATAAAAGTATTAACGATATGTTAAGATAATTAATTAGCGCTATGTCGATGTCAAAGCGAGTATAAGTTACTTGCAACCACTATGTTGAGGATAATGATACTATAATCTTTGTCAAACACTAACAAAAAATCTAACACAATTATAAACGGATTTTAGAGTAGTTTATTTCATATTTATGTCATGATATGAGCAATAATTTAAAATTTCGGTCAAACAGGTCGACCCATGAACGGGTCGGGTTTAACCCTAAAATTTCCGGGTCAATTGGGTTCGAGGTCAGATCAGGTCTTCGGGTCGTGAAATCTGTGTCAGAACCCTAAAACTCGGGTCGGGTTGGGTTTCCGGGTCGGGTCGAATTTTGACAGGTCTAGTTTTCACCATTATGAACATATTCTTGAACTTAGCCACATTTGGAAAAAAATAGGAAAAGTGAATTTTGTACTTTCTTAATTATTGATTGAGCTCCTCAATTAGTATTGTCTACCCTAGTTCCACATATATATTGTTTGTTTAAGTGTTATAATTTAATGTATTTTTAATTATAAGGTCATGTAGTTTTGTAATATAGTCATTAGTCTTGTACTTTTGTTTATAAAGTGATGTACTTTTGGTTATAAAAATCATGTACTTTTGAATACAGTTTTAGTCAACTAATAGGTAAAATAACCTATCTAAAGGAAAAATTAAAGTGAATTTTTATGTACTTCAGATTATAAAGAAATGTACTTTTGATTATAGTTTAATGTACTTATCATTAAACTTCAATGATTGCTCTCATACTCTCATTGTAAGCACTACCCTCATGTGATCTTGACCCTGTGTGTTGTATCAGTAATCGTAAACCTTTTGAATTAAGGCAACTTATCTTCAACGATATGCAGATGCATCCCATATCATTTATTAGACCTACAAATACGACCTAAAAGGATGACAGTTATCCTCACAAAGAAAACGGAAACTAAACAAACGACTGCATTTTCAGACGGCTTTCTCAAGTCCACAACCCTCAAAATTGATCATGAATTTAACATTTCTAACTCCCTAATCCATATCAAGATAAACGCAATCATCACCTATATACCAGACAAAAAGGTTGCTCTAAGGTTCAAGAATCTCAGCGCTTGCACAACGTTTCCGAGGATTTTTTGTCTTCATTTTGTTTCTTTTGTTATAAGATTATATTAATAAATAAGTGATAATTACAGCCTAGGGGGACAAGGATTCCTCAACGGTCATCTATTTACAAGTTACACTAGTGACATAGACATATGTGAGATATACCCCATAAAAGCCCCAATGGCTTTGTCCTCATGGGGCAAAAACAAAAACTAAACTAAACAAAACAAAACAAAACAAAACAAAACAAAACACACACACACACACACACACACACACACACACACACACACACACTAGCATAAATCTTTCAAAGTGAAAATTAACCACATAATGGGCACAGATAAAACAAGTATAGGCTTTTTGCCAGTTAGTTCTTTTTGCTCTTTTCGTATCACTTGATTTAACCACGATTCCTCCAATAAAAGAGAAAGGAAGGACGAATATAGGTTAGGGTATCAATGCCAGGAATCTGGTTCCCTTGTCAGTCAGAGGTTGGACAAAGAAACAAAGTCAACAAACAACCCTCTTCAAGAAAGTAACTTTTCAGGGTGCGCTTTTGTTTCGCTAGGCTTCTCTGCGGGTAGATTAATTTTACTCCATGAGCATCATATTTTTAGTATACTTTGCAGAAAGACCCAAGAGCAGTTCTAACATTCAACTGTACACTGAGGTATCACACAAGCCGAGTTTCTTGTGCCAACGAAGATGACTTGTGGGTGTCCAGTCAAATAGGCAATGCAGAATGTTAAAGAAACAAACTAATACTGATAAAAAATAGTTTTGTTTAACAAGACAGAAAAGGACCTGAGTGTTCTGCATATTTTGCTCCTTAATATCATGAACTTGCTGCTCAAGGGACTCCACATGTTTTCGCATCTTCTGGATGTCCATCATTCTTCGACGGGCTTCATCCTGCAATTCCAGCATATATTTTGTTGCCTACAGAAAAAAAAAAAAAATATGGCAGACAAACAGTCAGCTGAAAACTCGTCATATACATGAGATCAGGTGCATGATAGAAGACGACTGAAGGAGCAACGGCAAAATCAGCTTACATGAATACCTATGATGTAAACCAAACGCAAAAACCAGTAATGAATAAGGTAATAGAAGAAGTATAACCTATAAGGCGATAAGAAGCCCCCCTAAAATAGAGGCAGAATTGTTGGTTAAAAGTAAAATCTTAATGAGGTTCAACTGCAATCATTTCAAAACACACACACACACACACAGAGGAAACAGTTCCATAAGAACTCAACTTTGGTGAGAACCAAACCTTAGCACTTGGATCGTATCGCCTAGCGGCTAAGATATCATTCAGAACAAAAACTTACAGAGGGATACGTTGGTCTTGACTAACTAATAAAGGGCATGAATGTCATTTTCACCCACTACCTCTCTCATTCCTTTCCCTTCTTACGCTCACATTCACCATTAACGAGTAAACAAGCTTTATTTTCATGAAATTTCAGCCTGATCAGGCTATAATCTCGAAAAATTACTGTTACTAATGGCTTTCCCCTGATTTTTAGAGTTCATCAAGCTCCAATTTGACATCACTTTTCTTAGAATTTTCACTTTGAATTATTTCTTCTTTTTTTTTTCCTGGATAGTGGTTCAGATCAATATTGGCAAGAGGGAATGGAAAATATTGTGAGGAAAGGATAAGATGATGTAAAATGATTTGTCTTCATCCCATACCTGAGTGTCGTTAGTGGAAACAAGCAAACATTGAGCAAAGAGATAAGCTCCTCTAAGTCCCAATCATAGGGATGCCTTCGTAAATGAAGATCCTAAGAGCCACCATCTGTGGAACAAATATTAGAAATCGATGCACCATGTAAAGTGGATATCGAAGTGGAGTACCCCCACCCCCCTTCAACACATCCACCTAGAACTTCACTTAAATACCATTTTCCACTTCACATTTTACCAATAATAAGAAAGACAATTCTTGAGATGTGAACTTCCAAGGGCAAGCATGGGAGACAAGTGAACTCTTCGCCCTATGGTATCAAACTCCAGTCGGATATGCCACAACCACTTATCCACCAAGCAAATATTTTTCAAACACCAAACCAATTTCGACTCCCCTACACACCAAATCTCAACTGGCTCACTTGTACTCCCCTCTGTCCTCAATGCCAAAAAAACCCCACAATTTCTTTGACCTTTTCACCACTACAGCCAAAGGAATGACAGCATTTTTTTCTTCTACATAATAACAAAGTATATTGATACCAAATCAAATGTACAGCAAGAGAAGACAAGATTTCCTCTACAATACAAATTAGCCTAGCTCCATTAGAACTCAATAATAGAATTACTCCAAAATGCCCCTGCCACTCTAACGCAAGGAGAAGCTAGGTAAGTAACCCTATAAAAGAGTCACTCAAAAGAAACTTTGTGCATCCTGCTCAAGCCAAACACACCAAAGTACAGTTATCAATGCACAGTGCATCACAACTTCCTCTCCTTCCCTTCCCCAAACCCACAAAGCATATCTGTGAGAATTCACATCACTGGAAGGGCAAACATAAACCTCCCTCACAACACCAAATAGCCTACAACATTAATCATGTGCCACACCATAACCAAGAAAGAAGCCACTAGTCCGGCAAAGAAAACAAATATATCCCATGACAAAGCAAACCCTAATATACTCATTTGGCGTGGTCATTAGTGTTAACCCTAATGCCAACACTAGACAGACACCATCACCTTGAGAAACACCTTTGCCTTCCAAGAAAGTTCACTGCACAACTGAGAAAGAGGCATTCCTAAGTACTGAAGAAAGGACTTACAAGAAAAACTCCCAAAGAGTTACCTATCCATCTCCTTGCTAAAGAGAAAGAGGAATGAGTATGACAGTAATCTGAAGAAGAAAAAAAGAAAAATAGAGAGAGAGAGAGAGAGAGAGAGACTAGCCAAGCAAGAATAAAATAGCATCCCTCTCCCTCCAAAAGAAAAGTACACCCCTTTCCACTCATCCAAATGCTTAGCCACTTCGCCACAACAGTGCATTTCCCCTTAGCTGGACTTCACAATCATGAATTGACCAACTAGCGAAGGACTCTAAAACATGATGATCCACATTAACCCCTTGCCAACTACACTAAGACAAGTCAATTCTTGTCCCAAAATTAATCTCAAAACCTGAAGCATCATGAGCACCCTCTCATAAACCTCAAAGTCTGTACAAAAAAAAAACAAAAAAAAAAAAAAAAAAAAAGGAAAAAGAAGAAGAAGAAGAGAGATGGTGCCATCACCAAACTGCAGAAGTAAATCAACTACCTTACACTACCTTCTAATTGTTTCCCCACTCCAAGACCTTAGACTACCCCCTCCCTCCACACAATTATCCAAAATCCTACCAAGAGCATCAACTACCTAGGTAAAAGTTCAGATTTTCACACCTTGAACCTCCATTATAATCTTTTGAATATTTAGATCCTACATTGATTTACAGCTGAAAAGAGCTTCAAGAGGCCAATCATATGAAAAATCAGAATCCATAACCAAATATCAGCCAAGAATCAAGACATTGCCAGCAAATTCAATAAGTCTGTTAAACTTTGAATCCAAGCCTGCCATGGCCTCAAAATAAGCAAACTGCATATTAGTACCACAGATTTCCCTCATCAAGTTCTCAAATGTAATCAGCAACGTGAGGTATCCAAGGTTTATGTCAAGCCTAAGTTGACCGTGTTAAAGATATAACCGAATACTTCAAATATCCTATTAGAGTTAACAATGAAATATAATAGTCCCTTCCCTACTAACCAACACTGAATAACCGATCATAAAAATGCGGAAAGGAAACTCACTTGGTTTGCATAGAAATCCAACTTGTTAAGGAGTACTAAATAACTAATCTAAAAGTTTTAACAAGAAGTTGAGTTATGTTCTTAAAAATATGATTCACCCGTCTCCATGTGCCCATCAGAATCGGTTGGCCTCAAACGAGTTTGCCCCATAATATCATCATCCTTTCAGGGAGAGGGGGTAGATGATAAGGCTGGCTTTCAATTGTGGGAAAGAGAGGTCCTTAATGATTTAGTGGTACGAGCAACTTCAAATTTCAATCTCTTTCTAAAGTTTCTTATATAAATTGCAGTAAGTATTCCATCGTGACCATCATATTAATTGTTTGCACTTTGGAGACACGATCATGAAATCTTCATATCTGTGAGGCCTTCTGAGTATCAGATAAGTGATGCGTTTCCACTAAACATGGGTGATGCCCCTGGCTGTTTTGTTATTAATATTCTTCACTGACATAAAACTAATTGCCATACCGTGGAAAGATTCTCCTGCAGATCATTCTTCATTGTCTTCACTTCTGATGTTTTCTGCATCATATGCTCATAATGACCTCTATTATTTGCATAACTCTTTCTCAAGCCCTCAATGAGCTCCTGCAAAAGGGTCTCAGGATACTCAGTTTCAGGTTATTATTATTAATTAAAAAAAAAAATCTACCATCTATAATTAAATATGATCAGCATGTGAACAAATACAATTTGGTGAAATAAACAAGTAAATGACGGCAACTCAAGGACAACAAGATTTCCACGTAATGACTGCTTAGCACACAAATTAGACCAAGAGGGTAAATACTTGAGTCCCTTTATACAAGAAAAGGCAACTCATGCCATATTTTCACTAAGGGAAGTTGAAAAATATTACATGAAGATTCCAACTTGCTATGCTTAGATTTTTGAAAGACAGAGTCATTGCAAGCCAAAATACCATGTGAAAAAAAATATGATACTGACAACCTTGAGATTGCATGAAAAACCAATCAAGTGGTCACAAAAGAAAGAATAATATCTGCATAGCACCTTCAAATAAGCCAAACCCACTCATTCCGGTCAAAATTATGTTAATATTCTAAATGTAAAAGGAAAAAAAGATTTTACATCATATCAAAATAAGCTTAAGAGTAATGATTTTAAACAATCATCTGCTAATCAAGGTCTCATGTTCACATACCTTGACAAACAAATATAATTCACAAAGTCATATCAGCAACAGCTGTAAAAATGATTCAATGGAAATCTGCAGTCTAGCTCTAACACATATGATCATCTCGAATATGAACAAATGCTTCATTTATAAGGACTGGGTGGTACATAATAACATCCCAAAAGGTAAATCAGCTCTTGTGATACTCCAAGAGCCACATCTAAAGAACGTGAGGATTGTGATTGATTTATAGATGATGTAGTCCAATCACAAATGCAACAAGCTCATCCCTCTTTAGGCCTAAGTGTCCTTTTTCTATGAGCCCATTGGGGGACTTCTTATGGTAGTGGGTTGTGTTCCGGAGATAGTTGGGTTGGATTGTTACAGCTCTATCTTGGTAATGGTAGAAGGGCTACAAATTTAAAATTGTACAAATCTGGCGTGAAAATTCAAATGTGAGTCAGATGTGGCAACCTGCTGAGACCAAATCCCTCAATTGTGCTCGTCTTTCTCACCAAAAGAAAGATCTATATAAACCTTCTATTGTTTTGTAAGACGATTGAAAACTCAGCTTTTAAGAACCCAGTGTGTATTCTACAAAAAGATGCACTTTTGGAAGGTCAAGATCGATTCAATTGTACTCACAGAAAAAAGAAAAAAATAAAGCATTTTAGAGGTAGGCCAATAGAGAACACTGAGATAAAGCAGGTGCCTTTACTACTAACAGAAAATCAATCAGTAGTCAGCTCGATCAGCCTAATGATCTAAAGTAATCTCACTTCAGAAGCTACAAATTTAGGGCTTACAAGTCTCCGATCAATTTGTTCTTGGCAGGCAGGTATTCGAGTTTTTAGCTTTTCAATCAGTCCACTTTGCTTTAACAACTCTCGATCAACATCATAGACCCATGACCAAGCAAGTTTAATCTTCATCTCTTTTACCCTCTCCGACATTTCTTCCACATGTTCCATGTTTTTAATCTTTTCTTGCAACTCATGAAGCTCCTTAAGTGTGGGTTCAATTGATTTCTCCAGATCCTGGACCATTTCATTGGCGGACTCCAGTAGTTCTTCAACATTACGCAACAGGTCGTCAACTTGCTGAAGAAGGGTTGCCTTGAAAAAGAACTAGAAATGTAGTAGGATCAGTATATCAGTAATATTCAAAAGGTAAAAGACAAGAACTGTTAACACGTAGCTATTAGAGCATCCACTGTTATTTTAAGACACTTAAGAAATGAGTAATACAAAAAACAGTAACAGGTGGATAAGCACAGTATGACAAAACCCTTAGTTATGTCACAACAGATTTTACGTAGTTCTTTTCTGGATTTACTCTCTTACCTTAAATTTGTCTTTGGCATTTCCTGAATGTAGAAACTCCCTGCTTTTGTCTTGACTCATTATGACACATGGATTCTCAACATCAATCTGTAGAATTTAACCAAAATCATGTAAGATTTGCTACCTCGCTATTGTCCAAAACAGTAACATGTATGAGGCTAGACTCACATTAAAATGCTCTACGAGTTCTCGAAGGTCTTCTTTCTTGTTGGAAACCCTCCTACCTGTCAAGGCCAAAAAAAGTACAAGAATTAGCAACTGGAACTGCCTATTGATTAATTAGAGCTTAGTATTAAAGAAGAAAAGAAAAAAAGATTAGTTCCCCAAACAGAACAACAATGAGTTATGGCTCTAACCATCATGTAATATTCATCAACATATTATTTTCATTGATATAAGGAAGCCAGGAGCCAGTTGAAGAGATAACAAGGAAACAACACATAATTCTAAAGTTACTGAATGAAGCAATTCCTCAAAGAACTATATAGAAGATCAAGGACCCCAGAGAAGACTGCTTCTCATCAAGTGCTTGTGCTTATCCTCCTTCCATTTTTTATTTCTATTGTATCAAAAGAGTTTTCATGGAAGGCTCAGCAGCTTTTGCAGACTAAGAGTGAGAAAACTGCTACCAATTGCATCGCTCTCTAATTCTGCAACTCAACATAGTCCTTCACTCCATTCTTTCTAGAAAGAGGAAAATGATGTACATAGACAACAAAACTCAAAGTAATACAAAATAGACAAACTATAATAGTACACTCCTGTTTCTTAATATTTGTCCACTTTGGCTCTGAAAATTTCAACCGAATGAATAGTAATGTGTGAGACAAAAAGTATGTTGCAGAACGGAAACGGTGAACTGAACATGGCCTTATCTAACTTTTCCTGTTCCATATTATCTGTCACTTTCACATTCCAATGCAATATTATTGGTCATTTTAATTTATACTAATGCAATAATCAATGTACTATTTGATGCAATAATCAATGTACTAATCGATGCAATAACCAACCACTCCTTAGACTAAGTGTATAACCTTAAAAGACAATTAATAAGGAATGAAGGGAGTCAACTTTAGGATCACCATCTTGGTGCATACATAGGCAGATTAACCTAGAGTACATAAACAAGCTTGCCACAAGAGCACTATTTTTCTGTTTGTCCCTTGTAAAAGTAGAGCACCATCTTGGTGCATACAGCCTTTACTACCAGAAAAAGATGACTAGTCATTTTCTTTTTTCATTCCTCCAAGATAGTGCACAGGCAAACCCTGAAATCTCGCCCGTGAAACATTTCACTTAAGACAAAGATTTTACTTCCTGGATTGCATCATATACTGTACATCTCTGGCTCAATTCTCTTTATCCCATTTTCATATTTTACACTTTTATCCCCAGTATCTTCTCCAAGACAAAACCCAATCTACTCCTACTCATTATAGTTTGGCAAGATTAACAGCTAATTGAGAGTGACGCCATCAACAAATTGAAAGCGCATTCATATTTGAGCACTCCAAAAAGCAAGACTCCAAAAGCCAATTATTATAACGACACATAACAGACAAGTAACATAGCCATTGCTTTATAGAAAGATAACATTATCATTTACAAGACAAGCCTAGTTCAGGAACACCCTACCTTCCAAATCTAATCTCATAAAAATAAAAATAAAAAATAAACTGTAGGTTCTGGATGAACAGATGAGTGTAACATGATTACTCAAGAACCTGTGAAGAGAAGAGTAAAAGTACTAGCGTGACTGCAGAAAACAAAGCAAGGTCGAAAACTCATCCAATTACTACACAAAATAGAATTTTGTCGCTGTTTTCAGAAGGAAATGGGACAGCTTTTAAAAGTTGCAAGTGTAAGGAAAGTGTCTTCCAAACCTTCAATAGACCAAGGCAAAGTTACTGCTGTCTAACAAGCCAAGAGGAGAGAGATACAAAAAAAGAAAGATTTTTCAATATTTAGCTTCAATTAAAAAAATCTTCACAGAACAAGTTAGAGACCAGGCTACCCAAAGACACTTAAAAGTAACATGGGAAAATGTAGGTGTATGTCCTTCTGATGACAAATCAAAATATAAATATAATATAAAGGTAATCCTTCATCAAAATCCACTTGTAATAAGCTATTGGCATAAACAAATCAAAAAACAAATATAAAGGCAATGCTTCATCAAAATCCACTTGTAATGAGCTAATGACTTGTTTGTCCATTTAGATAAAAGAAAAGAGCAAGTACCAACTAGCATACAAAAAAGGTTTTAAAAGTATGCATAGCTCCTAACAATGATTCAACAAGTCGTCACCAGAAACTAAGAGGGTGTTTGGACTAGTTTCTATGAGTTATAGTCTCTATCTCTCACATCCCTCCTCCTCTACCCCTAGCTGCTAAGAAATGGCATAAGAATTTGAAATTCCAATAAAAATTCATAAGAACCAGGCTAAACACCCTGCAAGAAGCGTGAAGTTGGTCGAAATTGGCCTAGAATTAGCAAAAATAAATTACAGTAAACAGACAACAACCTTGCTGATCCTTTATGACAGTCGAACTTGTTGATTCTGTTATCCTCCTTTCGACAATTATGATGTCACCATAAACTTCTCGCTTATAAGCGTCTTCTCCTTCATTCTTAATTTCCACCTGCACAGCAGCGTAACTATGGGGGGGAGAACATATATCAAACTTAGAATCCAGTAAATCAATACAAATAGGAAATTTCAAACTAGATCAGCAAAATGAAAAATGGCAAATATTAGAACAAAGTATGTCAACTCCATTAAATTTATTGAAATTTACAGAAATAAAAACACTTATTATTACATAAATAGATAAAACGTTTACAGTTTGGCAACAATTACACTAAACACCAAATTTTGAGCAAATACCCATAGCAGCTCATGACCAGGAAACCAAGAAGCAGATTACAGATAATGGACAAGCATCATGATCTCCTCAAGACATATTTAATCAATAAGAGATTCCTCCACAAGTGCGGCATAGGCATAGTTAAGAAGCTTCATATGGTAATAATTTCTCATTTAATGCAAGAGATATTTTTATCAAGTATCCAAAGGGGTAATGCCATCCTCCTTATTCCTTAGAATTCTTAAATCATTTTTACTACCACTCATATCTACATCTCAATATTAATGAAAAAAGCAAGCAGAATCCAATTTATTACCAGAAAGTACTTATTACCACTCACAGCTACATCTATAGTAATGAAAAAAGCAAGCAGAATCCAATTTATTACCAAAAAGTACTTACACTGAGCCATTGGCATGAATCAATCTTAAGGAAAACATCCCTAAATTTGAGTATCATTATTTAATTATATTTCACACTAATTTTTTTTCACACAAAACAAGCCATTAAGTCATAACTCACCTTTCACACTTCAACAGTTAATCAAATAACACATAAGTAGCTTCCATCATAATAGAGCATATAATGAAATTGGAGAAGAAGGAAGAGATACCTGCACCCTGTCTTTATAAAATCCTTTAACGTCGCGGCTCGATTAGTGCTCTTAGCTCGGCAACCAAAAGCAATACATAATGCGGTCAAGATAGCACTTTTACCACCTAACAACACCAAAAACCATACCCAAACATCACAACACACAAAAAACACCAGAAAAACAAACAATTAACAAGAGATAGGGCCAAAAAGACAAGAAATTAACAAATTCAACCGACTTACTCCCATTCTGGCCAGTAATGAAATTGACATAATCGCATAATTCAATCTCCATATTGCTATGGCACATGAAATTCTCAACCCTAATCCTCCGAATTGTACCGGCGACGGGGCCAGAGCGGAACGAGAAACCGCCTCGATTAGCGAAATCAGCCATCGCCAATCGATTCGCCGCTGGAATCAAACTGCTGGTTCGGTTGTTGATTACAAACCCTAATTTTTGGCGGTGAGTGAATGCCTTCCGATTTGCGAAGATGAAACTGATTGAGACTGTAGAACGGGAAAAGGGGGAAGTTTTAGGGATTAGTGTCTCTCTAGTGATTGACAGTGTTATGGCGGGAAAAGGAAACCCGAATGGCTTCTCGTGTGAGGAGATTGTGTGTAGGTAGTGGATAGTAAATGACATTCTTGGCCCTTGTGTTGTGTCATGGTTGGTAATGCCCTAAATTTTGAATCTTTTCCTAAACTAGTGTTGAAAAATAAATTAATTCACATTTTGGGTTGGAAATAAAACTAATTCAAAGTGCTGCCCACCTAAGATTGGACACTATGAACCTAGTTTTTTTTTTCTCTTTATTTCTTTTCCTGATTTTCTTGAGAGTCGTATGCTATCCGAGAAAGGGCTCAACTGTTTTTTTTTTTTTTTGGATAAAGAATTTTGGTTCTTTGCAATACGGTGAATAGGACACAACTCGCATGGAAGTTCTAGAAAAGAGGAGAGAGAGTGTCAACAGATGATCGGTGAGAAGACATGGTCGATCTAATGAGTCCTGATCGATTAAACACGCATCCATTCCTGATCGATTAAACACGCATCCATCATATGATGTGTGTGGCATGTTTATTCACGCAGGAGAATGTGACAGATAACAAATATCAGAGTGACAATTTGGCCGATAAGTCACGAAAAATACATTAGGAAAAAAGAAAAAAGAAAAAAAATAGGTTTATTAGTACCAATCCTAGGTGGACACCATTTAGGAAATTTATTTTAAACTCAACCCATAATATGAATTATTTTATTTTCTAACACTAATTTAGGAAAAGATTCGACCAATTGCAATAAGGTGGATATACTTTTTATTGTAACAATTGAATAAAAACAAAGCAATGCATGGAGATTCTAAAGCCATTTAGCTTCTTTCACATGTATAATATTAATGAATCAATTAGATACATTTTTTTTTTTTGGATTTTTTGCGGGGAACTCCTTTATATAATACACTTTTTGTAAAAAATCCCCTTATATAATTTTTTTTGTGGGGAACTCCCTTATAAGTTACTTTGGCCATGACCAACCCCCCTTGTTCAATTTCCCAGCCAATTTTTGGGATTTTAGGACCGATTTGCCCTTGCGAAAAATTTTCAAACAAGTTTTTTCTTCAGCTTAGATCTCATTTGATTCATACTTGGCATTTTTTGTTGAATTTCATATGCTAAATTTTCCAAAGGGTGAAGAAAAAACCCATTTGAATTTTTTTTTGCAAGGGCAAATCGGTCCTAAAATCCCATAAACTGGTCGGAAAATTGAACAAGGGGGGTTGGTCATGGCCAAAGTAACTTATAAGGAGATTCCGTACAAAAAAAAATTATATAAAGGGGTTTTTTACAAAAAGTGTATTATATAAGGGGGTTCTCCGCAAAAAATTCTAAATTAAATAGAAAGTTTGGCACCTTTGTATTTAGAGAAATTCTGTACAAATGATGTTTTGTACAAAAAAAAAAAAAAAGTATGCAATATGTATGGCTTTGACTCCTTTTTTGGTTACTTAAAAAGTTGTTAAACAACCGATAATTTATGTAATAATATACATATATTGAATTTTTGTGGGGAACCCCCTTATAAAATGGACTTTTTGAAAAAAAAAAAAAAAAAACCTTATAAAACAAAATTCGTGGGGAACCACCTTATAAAAACAAATTGCCATGACCAACAGACCTTAAGTAATATTTCAGCCAATTTGTCCTCATCCTTTAAGCATATATTATACTCCCTCCGTCTCGCAATTAGCTTTCAAAACACCATATTTTTTGTCCCAAAATTAGCTTTCCAAACACATAAAATCCCATAACTTTTCTATAATACCCCTCCACTAACTCATAAATACAATAAAAAGTATACTCTCTATCCAATCACTCTCTCTCTCTCTCTTTCTATTATTTTATTCTCTCTAAATAATCTTTCTCTCTAGTACTTTAAGGGCAAATATGTCTAAAAATACTCACCTAAAATCTTGTGCCCTCCTAGTTTCTGAAAGCTAACTATAGGACGCATGGAGTATATTTTAAACAAATATATGCTTAAAGGCTAAGGGTAAAACGGTCAAAATCTCATTTAAACTAGCCGGAAAATGACTTAAGGTGTGTTTTAGCCCTTCATTTGTGAATTGGGTGGCCTAGATTTCAAATTCACACAGTTCGCATATAAGTTTAGTTCGCACCTGAACCTTAATCTATATATATATTTGAAATTCTTAAAAGGAAGGAACATCAATGGGAAAGCAAGACTCGATAGCGTAACGAGGCAAGTCTCAAATGAGATGTGATGTTGGTAATATGTTGCACAGCTATGCATTACACCTAGTGGTCATGGAGCTTCCTAGATGAGTTGGCACGCAATGCCATGCCAAATTTGGCACGGTTGTGGACGCATAAGAGGACGATTTGACATAAGATCTTCGAGCTCACCTTTTGGATCAATTTAAAATGTTATTAGTTTTCTGATGGGATATAATTTCCTATTTATTAGTTAGATATAATATCTAAGATGTAATTTGGTTTTAATTAGGAGAGTAGTATCATAATAGAGTGGTACTTCCTAATCTCAAGGGGGGAGACGATGTACCTGTCAATCAGGTCGAGCGAATCGTGTTCGGGTTTGATTCATTTTTGTATCGAGTAATTTTCAGGTCGGGTTGAGAAATTGTAAACTCTTACCCAAAGATTTGAGATTCGAGTTGACCCAGTGGTTATTAACCAAGGCATGTGCGCATACAACATATTTTATACCAAATAAGGATAGTTATAAATCAAGAAGTAAGATAAAAAGAAAAATCTGGAATCTTGCTTCTAAGTCCAATTAACAAACTTTATTTGTCAAATATTAGATTCACCATATTAAAAGAAGAAAGGGATATATGGAAAATAAACACAACTATTGTTAATGACTTTGATTAAGAGCATTGCAGTCCATCTTTTTATTCATGATATCAAACATTATCTAAATTTTTAAATCAAACAAATCGGCTCATGAATAGATCTGGTTTGACCCACTACTTTCCAGTCAATTAGGTTTAGGCCAATATTAGGTTTTCGGTTGAATAATCTTTGCCATAACCAAAACACGAGTTTGGTTCGAGTGAAGTATGTGGGTTGGCATAGTTTTTGAAAATTTAAGATAGGATTATGGAAGGTGGGTTATATAAATAGAGAATCCATAGAGTCGCCACTGTTGGAGTTGGAAAAAAGTGAATGTTGGAGTGCTCTAGACCATTAGAGTCGGCATGTAAGGGGTACACTCATGGGGGTGATACAGGAAAAATTATTAGGCACAATGTTAACTCTTGTTCAAGGGGAAACACAATTGAGAGGTGAAGATTATGATTATTTGGAGTATTGTTAATATTGTGATTGATTTATTGATACAACTATTGCTATTTCAAGTCGTGGTTTTTCCCATTTTGAGTTTTTCACGTTAATATTATTGTGTTCTTCTTCTGTATCATAACTTATTTTTATTTCTTGAACTTGGACGGTTAATGTTGGATTGCCATAAAAATTTCTACATATGATTAATTTTCCTATAAATTGGAAGTACGGAGCCATTGCAATTTTGAAAAAATAGTAGTTCAAATAAGATACTGCTTCGAATTGTCTTGAAAACTTTGGGCTCTACCAAATATTATTAACGGAAGAGATGCTTACCTTGTTTTTGTGCAAGACTCCAAGAGTTCGAAGACCAAGATGAACTATGTACTCAGAATCCACTACGCCAACATTTTTCATTCTATCACCCTATATAAAAGTTGTACCATATGTAAATTAGCAAGCACAAGATAACAAATATATGAGTTAGTAAAAAATAAGTAAATAACCTGCGCACAATAGCCTAATTGTCTGTCCAAACCCCATGCATGGACCATATCATTCTGCATAAAATTTGAACAACTTTAGTTTCATAACAATTTGTTGGCAATTTTTCCAAAAATGGTAACATATGTGCAGTCTAGATGACACGTCCAACTATCTCAATATTCACAACCACGAGCATTGTTTGTCTTTTCATGTATTCATATGACAGTTGAATCTGAAGCACTATTTATGTGGAAGAAGAAAGAAAATTGACCGAGCAATTAGACATGAATAAATTTATTACATCCTACTAAGGATGCACACACAAGTTGTATCGAGTTGGCCCACATACCATACTTACGACGCTGAGACCCTATGAGACATGAAATACAGTATGATCAGTGGGCTTCGTGCCATGTTGCGCTCACTGCCAAGGGTGAATCAGGCACGTTCCACAAAATAATATAGCATACCTCATGTCGTCAATGTACCGTACCACCCTGGTGGTCAAGGCCCTTTTTTCAAATATTTATTTATTTTTTGTTGTATTTTTATGATTTTGACAAATAACAAGTAATACTTATCTAACTAATTTCAACATGATTCTTGTGTCATTTGTATAGAAGTTACATCTTACCCTTTAGACTTTAAAGAGAAATTTGATTTATACAAAAGTTGTTTATAAATGTTTTTTTTTTTTGTTACTAGATAAAATTCATTGTAGTGAAAATCTCTTATTATTTTATCTTTTAAATTAAATTAGGAAATACAATTATCTTTAACAGTTTTACGAAATAAAAATCTTCAAAGATAGTAGCCCTTTCTAAGCTAAATCCTTAAGTAGCAACACTATCTTTCAAACTAATTTTCTCAGCATCTTTTCTCCAAAAAAATTTAGCTCTTTCATTCCTAAAAAAAGGTTGAAATCTTATCACTCAAGGAAATATTTACCCTAATCTTTTAAAAG
Source organism: Mesembryanthemum crystallinum (assembly GCA_030267885.1). Lineage (NCBI taxonomy): Eukaryota > Viridiplantae > Streptophyta > Magnoliopsida > Caryophyllales > Aizoaceae > Mesembryanthemum > Mesembryanthemum crystallinum. The sequence goes on along the minus strand of BSSO01000164.1, from coordinate 6,344 downwards.
AAAGTCATGGTCATTAATTGAGCTCTTGCACGTCTGATAGACTCATGCATATAGAGAAAAATATGGACCACTTACACTATGAGTTCAGAGATCAAAAATATTTCAAAGTGTTCTTAACAAATTGATTAGCTGTTACTCCATGTTTCTTTGTTGTTACCCTACATATTCCGCCCTAAATTAAAGTATTACTGTTCAGTTTTCATATGATTGATTGTTTGTTCAACTCATTGAGAAGTGTTTTGAGAACTCTTTCTTTTATTTTGTTAGCAACTGTTGAAATAGATGCTTGACGTCCACCCGAGTTTGGAGTTGAATTCAAGTATGACGAGATTTACGAGTCAATGGAATATTATGGTCTATCCTGTATTGTGTTTGGTTTGATTATTTAGTGGAGTTTCTTAAACTCTTCGTGGTCGTGGTTGTATCTTCTTGGGTGAGCAAGAAGTTTTTCCACGTAAGAATATATGCCTCCTATTAATTATTGCCCTGCTATTTGCTTTGTCGGTAACAACTTAGAAAAGTAAGGTAACTTATTTTTGGTGTTTCATACTTGTTGAGAAAATCGAAAACCTGTCTAGACTCAGCTCACACCCTCTTAAGTGTATCTTGGGCTATCAATTTTCCAAGCTAAAACCCCTGCCTATTGTGCCAACCTATACCTTGACATTGTCCCTTAGTGTCAGTACAAGACATGACCCACTGGTTCAAGTCGCGCCCTACCTTATACCACAACCTTGCCATGCTAGGTCGTGTTGGGCTCGCACGTGCTGCCATGAGACAATGTTCATCCATATATCTTACTAACCACGTGAAGAATTTAGAAAATAATGTAGTTGCATTTCTTAGTATATTAGAAGTTATATAAACTTTTAATTGATCATTACAACACGCACCTGAATCATGTACCATACACATCGCCATGCGGCTTTTGAGAAGACTGGTGCCATCATTTCTACCCATCTGCACCAACATTCTCAACATTAGAGTAACTATTAGCAAACTTTTGTGCTAAATTATTTCTTTTACCATATATCTTAAAACTTGCTAGAAGTACACTAAAAATAAAGGAAATGATAAAATTCAAATTGCTTACCCTATGCATGGAGGACTTGTACTATTGTCATCACACCTTCCATTGCTTTTCAATCTATAATATCTTCTGTTTGCTCATGAGGAAGACATAAAAAAGGAAAATGAGAATACCAACTTAGATTACCATCATTAGAGTCAGCATTCAAAATTGAATTCAAGTAATCCTGGCCTGAATTATTTTTTTGTGAATAACTCAAGTGAAAAGTGGAAATAAAACATCAATTAGGCAAGGAACACATCTTCAAATTGATGGTAGAATAGAGTGAATAGGATTCTATAGCACATGTAAGAAGTTAAAGTTTGAAGTACATGAATCGCATATAGGACTATATCACAAATGAAAGAAATAAAACAAGAAAGACCAACAACAAATAGAGAGGGTTACTGGTAGCACTATTAATCTGTGTGCAGGGTGAGGTGTTATAATTTGGCTAAGCTTCTAAAAAAAAAAAAAAAAAAAAAGTACTTTTCCATTGTATATTCCTCTTCCACCACCAACTCTTCCTCCACCTCGTTCTCCATTTACACTTCTAAGAAGTTAAAATGGCGCCAGAATTAGGAGATATAACTTGGAACACTATTTTAGTTCTACCCTCATGACAACTTTTTAGAAGTTAAATTGAAGGAGGAGGTGGAGGAAAACAGGGCGGTGATGCCGGTGAAGGAAGAATGTGAAATAGATAACTACTTTTGTCGTGTATTTATCTTTTGTTTTGTCGTGTTTGCAAAATGATATATTTTTCCTTGTATTTTCATGTTTGCAAAATTTGTTTTTGTAGATCTTTCGAAAACAACCTCTCTACTAGTTGTTGGCAATCTGGACCTCCCCAAATCTTGCTTTTGGTAAGATTTTCAGTGGGTCATTGTTGTTGTTGGATTGAGTTTGAATGTTACTTTAACTAAGATATGCTATAATTGTTGTGTTTAATAAGAAGCGTCACTTAAGAGAGGTATAGAGAAAAATAAGTGTTTCTTATACATTTATGTGAACAATAGTGTATAATGAGTAAAAAATAAAAAAATTAATTAACTCGTGTATTGCATAATATTGAAACCTAGTGAACCCATGTGCTATAAAAATTTATCAAATGGTGTATACCTAAAATATACTGAACTCCTTACTTGGAAAATTAGTGATTGAGGTCTTTATATAGGTTACCTGTGGATTCCTGATTTCTTCTTGCGAGCAGTAATTGGGTGATTAACAACTGAATTAGCAGGATCAAGAGCCGGTTGTGATATCTGAAGTCCTTCACTTTTAACAATGTCTATATACCTGCAAGCCATTTGCAGAAACATATTATATAAGACAGAAATTTAACATGGTAAATTTTGGTTACAAGATATCAGTTATAATTAGAAAAATAATAATAATTAAAATGAGCGATGAAGACATTCCAATTGTTGCAACATGTTTTTAAAGACATTAGAGAGATGATAGAAGGAAAATAAATTGTTTAATTAAAAGAAATTAGCTTTTTTCAAATAAAAGCGATAGTTTTTAAGGTCACCATGTATATCATTTCAAGACTAAAGGGTGCCGTATAGATTTTAAAGAAATATTGTCCATCGTATAGAAAAGTCTAACACAAGGGCGTCATATTGAATATCCAAAAAAGATGAGTTAAAGATCATACAGTTCCCAACTAATTAAGTAGGCTATTTAAATTAGGAAAATTTTGAATGTAAGTGACACCCCAAGCACCTTTTTCGCAACTTAAATTTCCTGAGAGACTATCTAGTAGGCTGCCAATTACTAAATTTCTAAAGTCAAGCACGCTTATTTGTGTAGTTTCTTAGGTTCCTAAAGAGAATGGTGTACCTTGGTAACATAAATCATACGCTGGAACGTTTTAAAATATGCACTCTTAGAGGTTATTGATCATTTGAACCAGCTAAAATGATCACTCCTTCCTAAAATTATTGTTTTTGGTTTCACGAGTCAGTAAGTAGACACGTTCAAAGGAACACGATTTAATTATATGGTCTAAATATGCCTACCATTTTCGTTGTTTTCTTTAAGAAAATTTGGCTAGTTGACGAAATGCTTATGGTCTACGGACGTCAACACAAGAGTAAAATTTATGCAATGATAATAACCTACCTTTGTGGATGAAAATGTTGAACATCAAGGTCCTCATCCCAAAGAAAAACATGGTCATACTCTGCGATTACATCTGGATGTAAGAAACGCTTAGCAAACCACCTACACCATCAAGAAGAAATTGTAAACATAGGCCTACCTCAAATTTTAGCATATTCACAAGCAAAAGTACAGTTTATCTTGATTTGTTATTGTTATAGTACTATCTAAAATCAATGGTGTAGCTAAATTTTCATTAAAGAGTTAATCACATTCGAGATCACAAAGACTATATATATATATAGTTAATATAAGTTTGTTTAATTACCATTTTGTTTGATGTTTTGCAGACACATGTATCACGTTATCGTTCCATTCCAAGTCACTCCATTTGTCCACGATACCATCATAATGAAAGAGCATAATAACAAAGCCATTGGATAGGAACTGCATGCAATATAATTGCATTGCACAACTCTTACTTATATATATATGAAAATAGATAATGATTTGTAGGATGTAACATTGGTATATAGAGAATAATTAAATTGCTACCTTTTGGACCATCTTACTCACTATCTCTTTTTGTTTTACTCCTACTGCGATAGCCAACAAGTTCACTGGAGCCTTCAACTTCCTCTGAAATAAATTATCACAAGTTGAAACACCTTATGCTCAAGAACTTAATCATCAGACTGTCATTACCCTAGTTTCTTTCTTGAAGTTCCCACCAAGGGAGAGGTAGAAGGAGGTGAATGTATACAACTTAAACTTTACACAGAGAAACTGGAAAAAAGTAACCAGATCTACACCGACCCAAAAAATGTGGATTTTGAATAAAGAATATCACCTCGGAACCCGAAACAAATCAAACTATTTGGTTGAAACATATCAAACTTGAATAAACGACAAAAAACGGGTTGAACCTAAACTTGTTTTGGGTCGATCCCTTGGGTTAGGGTATTTAAAATAATAGCACACATCGACATGGAAAAAATTAACATGATTAGAAGCATCACCAATGTCATATTTTATGCTTACTGTATATGTTTTCCATGGAATTTATATATATATACACACACATATATACATACATACATACATACATACATACATTATTTACATACATTACTCAATTTTGATACAAGTTGTTGTACATATATCTCTAGTAGAAAGGTATTCTAGCCATATCAAACCACCTTATCTAAATGTTGTATTCACAATGATTTTTAAAATTCAATTATATAGAAAAAAGCCTATATTATTATTTAAAACCTAATAGTATGTTTTAAAGTGAGTTCAACTGTAGATTTTAAATCTAATATCAATAAAATGTGTGCATAATTTAAGTCTTACGGTAAAAAGAATAGAGTTATGATATGCATATATAACATAACTAACACAAGTTGCTCAACCAATTGGGTAAAACCCGAACCTGAATGGTTTAGGTCATGTACAAGCCTTTCTGCAATCTGAAATTGTAAGAATTCTACCTGTAGATGACTTGAACCCGAAGTTATCAATCCCAAACCAAGCATGATTATTATGTTTGCTAGTTCTAAACTTGCACCCTTAAAGTAAAATGCATTGGTGGTCTACCACTTCACTAAAAACAAAAAATAATGAGCAAGTTGCATGTCTCTAACATATAATCATATTATCATATTTATTGTCATGTGATTAATATGCAGCCAAGAGCTCTATATTAAGGGCACCAAACATGCTCTAATTGATCTCTTTGTTCATGGAAACTTTACTTGAACCATAAATACAAAAGTGTGAAAATCATAGTATATGAGACTTCTTTCTTATAATGATACCATATACCTTGTCTAAGGAAAAGTTCCACAAAGGTCGCATTTCCAAGTTCGATGTCAAGGCTACAATTCCCTCAGGCAATGCCTCGCTTCCTAGGGGCCTGCATCGATTCTAAGACAACAAACTAAAATGATGCTAAGAAATATTTTCAATTATTTAACATGCCAATGAGTTGAAAACATATTGAATTAACCAACCTCGCAATTATTGGATTTTGACTTTTGTATGGTGCTAGTCACTTGCATTGGCCATTTTGACATTCTCTGCAATGAGTAGCTCATTTATCAAATTCATCATAGTTTAAGCACTCTGGGCCTGTTCGGCAAATTAGCTGTCATAGTAGCTGTTAGTTGTTCTAGTAGCTGTAGTTGTTTTTGTAGTTGTTAGCTGTTTTGGTAGCTGTTAGTTCTTAGCGGTTCAAAAATGAAATGTTCGATAACATTAGCTGTTGAAATTAGCAGACAACTGTGTAAAATAATATAAAAGACGTCCCAACCACTAGTGGTTACCCCAAACTCTGCTGCCAAACACAACCTTAGTAAGAATGCATGATGCTTTTTTTTTCCGCCTTTGTTCTTTTGGTGATTAGGATGCTTAAACTAATCTTAGACAACCAGTCAATTAACCACCTTTCGATCCAAGAAAAGTCAAGTTGTTGGAACGGATCGGACTTATATATTGCCGATAGCGATGTATTTCTATGAATTTAAATTTAACTAAATAATACTCCCTCCGTTCTTAAATCAAAATTACGCTTTGTTTTCTTAAACTCACATACATGTGATGAGTTGCGGAAAATAAAGCGTAACCTTATTTTGAGAACGGATGGAATAGTTAGTATCAGGCACAGAACTAACTTCGTTGTAATCATTTGTAGTCAAAGCACTCCCAGTGAAGTAAACAACGGAAAATAAAGATACTCCAACGAAAATAGTGAACAAATGTGATCTGCACTTATCCAAGTTTGGAGAAACCTGACAATAGGTCAAAGGTTCAAGATCAATATAACCAGAATACAAATGTAATTAAACATAAGAACATTTGATAAATACAATAACAATGTAATAGCATAAAATACAAATAATATATGCAAAACATCTTATGTTTTATTTTCTTAAGACTTTCAAGTGAAACCATTATTTACCCACAACAATCCAATTCCATGGAGACTTTTGATAGCCCCAAATGGCGAGCAGTTTTTACTCTAAATGCGCGATTTTTTCCTTACGCAATTATAGGCATCAACGACGCTCTATCGTATCAACTAATATGCATTCATCTTTATGAATATGGGCATCTGCATTGATATTAACAACTACTTTACATCTTAATTATATAGTTCATACACCTT
>BSSO01000163.1:0-43353 GCA_030267885.1 Mesembryanthemum crystallinum | reverse complement strand
CAAAAGAAAGGTCACCATTGATTCATATGAATAATTGGAATTCTGTTGAAAGATTGAAGAATAAATAATTAACCATAATCTCAAATCTACTACAAAATTGGAAGAATGTATTAGTGGTGTACCTATCTCATCTGCTGGCTTTGGGGATGCAGTGGGAGTATTTTACCTATATGATGTCCTATATCCTGAGGTAGATGTAAGTCATTGCTTAACCATGGTCCGTGGCGCACTCCAAAACTAGTAGGTGTAAGAACTGGTGCTCACTAACTCCCACAGAAGCTACAGACATAACACTATTTCTGGCAAGGCCTAAACAAGCTAAACATGAACAAGAGATGAAGGGAATAGACAAAAGGCAACACTGGGTGAGTGTGATANAGAGAGAGAGAGAGAGAGAGAAGAAGAAGAAAAAGGTATACCATCTGACCTCTTAGATAATTTATCAAATCAAGGCTGTTGCAAAAAAGAAAGGTCTAGGTTACCAGACAAAGAAATTGTTTCGTAAGTAAGATGACAATCAAAGGTAGAATCTTAGCTAAAGAGGCTAATATACAACCCAACTTTTAGTAGAAAACCAACAGACATTTCTTGGGAGTCTCAGATTTTGTTAACACTCTGCTGGAGAGTGTTTTCTCCTCCTTAACTCTCTTCAATGTTCTTTTTGGTGAAGGTACAATGGAAGATCACAAATTTATTAGGTACTAAAACAGGTTAAAGACCGAGGATGTATATTTCTTAAGATTCCTTTACATGCACTTGTGGTGCCAATAGTATTTATTTCCTAAACTAATCAGGATAGAAGCTGCACTATTTTGCAACGTATGGTAGTAAAAAAAATAAAAATGGGACTAGAATTGTTCTCCATAACAAAGTTCCAGGCTATTCTGCACTATATTTGTGCATCCCAAGCACATCCTAGCAGGACAGGTGACAAAAGAGTTTTCACCAAAAACAACCAAGCCTTATCCACAAGTTGGACTCTGGTACAAAGACTCTTCTCTGTCAATCAGAGAAATAACCATTCAAGGGCATCCCAACTGATTTTTTTTAGAAAGATCCAACTAACGTTTACCATGACCAACAGGTACCTAATGTATACCTTTCTAGAATGGGTCAGGAAATGGTGTTCAGCAAGCCAAACATTATTACAGAAAGAGAGAGCTCAACATACTTGAAGAAACAGAGGAGCACAAGGAGCATACATACGGTGAAGAAAGAAAGGCGCATAGCAAACACATGCGTGCACGAGAAAGGGATAATTTAAATACAAGAAAACTTAAAGAAAAGAAAGAATAGATCCTGAACAATCAAAATGCAGTCTGAAAATCCCTTTCTTCTAAAAAGACCTTTCTGCAAGAGAGATTTGAAGGAAATATACCTCTGGTAGGACTCCTGTTTTCTCACAAGATGGTAAACGAGGAGCTGATCCATCTGGATATCTTTCAACTGTTGTAAAACAGATATTGTACTCCTGTGAGAACATAGACATTCCCGTTATATAATCTCTATCTTTGGAAGAGTAAAAACTAGCATGTTAATACTCAGACAAAGGAAAGATGTGTACCTGAATGATAGACGGATAGAGACTATTGAAATCCAAAAGCAAAACATATTTATCATATAAACCTCTTTTGGGTTCCAAAACCAATCCACCAGCATAAGAAGGCCCTTTCTTGCCTTTCACATGATCCTCATGCACAGCCTCAGTCTCCAAATTTTGATCATCCATTTCTGGATAATCCCCAGGATCCATTTTACGTTTTGCCAATTTGTTTTCCTTTCCACGAGAAGAGTATTTGTCTGGAACAACGAACTTCTTTGCATGGAAAGCATGTAACAGAAGATACTCCACCCGTTGTGCTCTAGCACCCTAAAACCAGATAAATAGAGCAACAAAATATCATTCACTTGAATTGACACTGCTTAGAATATACACAGGCTATAAGGTCATGTGAATACTAACTTGTAGAGTTTTTCCCCAAAGGTTGCCACTAATGTTAGTCAGCTGACGTGTAAGTGGAAGAATGCTCAAATGAAACATGAGTTCCATAGATAACCAAGCATCTGTTTCATTGCATTCTACCTGGAAAGATCAAACCATATTAGGCCAAGAAATGGGTACATATATGCACACATAAAAATTAAATATAATGCCAGGACTTGTCTATTGATATGAAAATTTCATGTGAAGAAGACCATCTCTTGAGCTTGATTGTAACCTTTTTCTAAGAAGCAGATTCCTCATAACCTTCAACTCTTAAGCTAATAATAGTGTGGCACGTAGAAGACTCAAGGTTTAAATAGCTTGTGTTTACCAGACAGCACACTACATTGAACAGTCAGTTCTGGTCGGCAGAGCAACCTTCAAAATTGAGTATTGTACTTCAGACGAGTCTCTATTTATTAGCACTACAATCTCCATGAGCACCCCTCCCCACACGCACCCACACACTCACATAAATAGAACAAAGAATAGAACGAAGACATTTACAATGCCCATTTCCATCAATCTTCCTCAAGGATTCCAGTTTCCACCATCTAAAAGCAATTTACAGAAACTCATAAAAAATGGCAATGATTAAGTTGAGGCACTTGGAATAGGGGGTAAATTAGAGGGGTGATGGAGGAAATCAAAGAATAAAATAAGAAGGTAGAGGTAGTGGTGGGTCATAAAATGTGCTGGAGGAAGGTGGATGAGAAGGGTTAAAGGGGAAGATGAATTACCCACCACCCCCCTAGGGTATAATATTCCCCCCTATATCCCTTCTTATTCTACTTCTTCCACCATAATTTATCACCCACCACCATCTCCACCTTCCATTTCTACCCTTCAATTCCATCTATTACTCCCCTAATTCCCGTATTACAAGCAAGTTCTAAAGTTGAATACAACATACAAGGGTCATAAGAGACTCGGTTGCTTGATACATTCCGGGAATCTCATGAGGGGCGATCTCTTTCCGCTCTTTGTTCAGCTGAGTCTTTGTTAGCTCCGTCAATGAGTAGCTCACCTACAAAAGCACGTGTTCCAGTAGGGAAGTCAAAATACATATGTTACCAAGTACTTGTGATATTTTAACAACCATAAACTATACCTCTTTTAAAAGGTCACGTGAACACAGAAACGTATCACACAAGAGGCGACCAGCAATGCAGGACATTATTCCTGGGCTTGCTCCTGATCCAAAGATGGTACTTCCCTTAGTAAGCTTAGGCATTGTAGATCTTTTGAGACGTCCTATTCGGGACCACATTGGCACTTTGCATGCCTGTAAAATTGGACACAGCTTCATGGTACAGGGTTTTTATGAAATGAATATTAAAATAAGAAACCAAAGGCCTAAGCTTTGAGCCTGCATGTCAAAATAGTGTTTTCCTAGAAAAGTTGTCTGGTCCATAAAAGGCTTAAAAATTAATGCGAAAATGCCACTTGTGGCAAAATCTTTGTGTCTCAAATTCTAGCACTGAGCTTTTATTTAAAGTTACAGTATGGGCCTCAATCCTGCTGATGCAAAGATGCCAGTGAGAACCAGAGATAGTACTTTCTTCCATAAACACTAATAACCCAATGAATTTGCAGTACAAGTGCCTGCTAGTCAATACACACCTGAGCTCTGTGGAGAAGAACATCTAGATCAAATCCTGAAATGTTATGGCCAACAAGAACATCGCTATCCAACTTGTAGATCTCTGCCATTAGACGATTCAACAAAGCTCTTTCGCTGCAAGAAATACAACTAGTGAATCATTAAACTGAATAGTACTCTTTTTTGGATCCCTGATTTGGGCCCAACAACAACAGGCAAGTAATTGAACCACACACATTGGAGTTTGACAATTATAATTGAAAAGAAAGAGCAGGTTAATCAAAGAACATAGTTTACAAAAGAAGACATGCCTGACTTCAGAAGCCAGTATGGCACTTCCTGTCTTTGAATTTCTCTTTGTAACTTCTTTAGAGAATCCCATTGGAAAGATGCCTCCTTCAAGCCGTCTTACAACAGTAAAATTACTAAGCACACTAGGTCTTTTCCATTCTGAAGCCAGCATTGGCGTGTCAATCTGGATATTAAACACAGATTAGCAAAGTACTCTGAGTAATGACTTAATAACATTTTATTTATTTTTTGAAAAGGAATGACTTAATAACATGGTTGGCCTGGGCACCTGGCTATATGTGTTTTCCCCTTGAGGGGAGGAAAAAGTTTGTTTATCTAGAATTTATATGTAATAGACTTGTTTAAAAGCCTTTTTCCTTCTGTCTCCATACCACGTAAATTGAACATACCTAGTCTTTTAAAATTAGACGAATGTATTTGTTTAAGCAAATTTAGTTTCTTAAAGTACGTACCTTCAAGAAAGTGAATTGATAAATGAGTTTATTTGAGCAAATTTATGTAGTTTCAATTTGAGTTTGTCACCAAGTGGGAGAAAAGACACTGTTGAGAAAAAAGGCGACTTCTGATATTTATGCACACATTTAATCTCGAATAAACATGGAGGTAGATTTTTCTGGCTAGTGTCCCATATAACACTACAACTAGCAACCAACTTAACTAATACCTAAAGAAACTGTACTTGTGCAATAGACTATCCATCATAATTTAAGGGACCAGGGGAGAAGAAACTGAGAGAAAGAGACAGTAGAAGTCCGCAGAACTCTATTCTATTCCAATAAACTCCATAGAATTCTATCTCACTACCGAGTACCCATCCCCTAGAATATAAACCCAACAACAACTTATCTGGACCCACCTTGGCTTTACTGCAAGAGATAATAGATGCTGAAACAATTTCATTAACATTCTGCTTCTGGTTGATAATAGTTTTCAAATTGATTGCTGTGACTATCACTGGAGGTATCTCTGCTGTATTCCTTGTGGAAGTCGACACTTGAATATTCTTTGGACAATCAACAGTTATCTCAAATTTGCACCAGCTGACCTGTTCAAAATGAACTCTTAGATATCATACTCAAGCATATACGTTAACATATGAGATGTACAGGGTACAAAATCCCACCCGTTGATGAGTAGAGCAGCTAGAGAATTTGGAGATTGACAGCCAAGAAGGTCCTTTTATCTTCCTTTTAACCAGAAAGAGTTCCAGAGCACTGTCAATGAGGTACTGGTCAGTTTCTCATTGGGTAAAGCATGAATCAAAAAGAGATACTCGTGTAAAGTATAAATGCATCAAAACTTTTGAATCAATTTGCTTAAAGAGCTTGAGCACAAATGTAGAGCACTGCGATTGTATGTGTACGATTTAATGATTCAACTACAACCACAAGAATGAAGAAAGAATCACTTTGTAGACACAAAAACTAAAACATGAAAATATCACTTTTTCCTTCAGTCCTTCACATCACTAAAGCAAAGGAGCTTGGCCGCATGCTGCAGGAAAGTTCAGATGACGAACTTCATTGGTAGGGCACCAAAAAATTTCACTTGACAAAACTGATTGATCATCAGAAAAACAAATCTGATTATCCAGATCCTAGCATGAACACTTAGAAAGTTAAGGACTATTCAACAGATAAAAGTTTCAAGAAATAAGCAGGAAAGCAAAAGGCATTGTAGTCCAATTCTTCACAGGAAAAAAATAATAAAAAATACATGTGCACAAAAACAAACACACACACACATACACACACACATGTTGGATTGGAAAAAGTTCTTTAAAACAATGATGATGTTTTGCTAGAAACAATAAAATCTGCCCTTAAATATGTTAGAAACAATATTTTGAGATAATATTATAATAAGTTAAGCTTACTACTTGCCTTGAATGAGTCCCTAAAACTGCAGAGAACTTGTCTCCTTTAAGATCTGATGGAAGGGGAGGATCCTGAAATTGAAAACATTCAGAATGAAAAACTCCTATAGGTAGAAATCAAATGTCAATGGAGATAGTATCATAATGATAAAAGTGGCCGCAAGCCCGCAACAAAACATAAAATAATTGATACGAATATGTAATAGGTGGCAATATGTACCCACAAGCATATTTCAGTCATCCGAAAATCTGAACTTGAAAATTTAATAACCAAGCCTCATGAATCATGTTATCCACAAAGAGCACTCTACCTTGAATGAATAGTTGATCTTCAGCACATAATTCTCTCCACTGGGTATGTCAAAGCGCTCAAATGCATAATTCCTCTAAAATATTAGATTTAACACAAGTAAGCAACATATAGTACAACAAGAGAGTCAATTTAACAGCTTGAATTGCACAAAAGCGAGAAATCATGGACCTATATATCATGATGCAACGACAAACCTTAACAAGAGCCATGGTTAATGCGGGAACACTGAGATCTACCAAACGGTTTCTAATCTCATCTTTCAATCCTGATGCCACTTCCTAATAAAAAATGGAAGAGACCACAATCAGCAAGCTACCATTGAAAGAAACTTGTATTTGTTCAGGTGAATAACTTACATGGAGCTTGGTACGAAAATCTGCGGCTGAAATCTTAGAATCCGCAGCATCTTTTTCCAGTTTCAACACCTCCTCATTTTGAAAAACTGATGCTTTGGGGATAGCATATACACACCTCTGCATGTTCCTTACAACAACACAGCAACTATGATATGCATTTCCGGCTTTGACCTGATAATTAACAGCATAGGATGCAATTATCAACCATCCAGCTCAAATGATAAGCTTATCAAGTCTAAGACTTGAATAAATAAAAACTGCCAATTTCCCAACTTACTTTACCAAATAGATAGATGGTGCCGACATTGGTACCATAAATCTCTTCATAGGCATCAAGTATGTAAAAGGGTAATGAACCATCAGGCTCCACCACAAACTCCGACTTCTCAGGATCCAAACTGCCACTGTTTTCCACAGCATCACAACCAACATCTTTTCCATCTCCAACACCCCTTATTGCCTGAAACTCTGATGCAGCGGTGAAAGGCTGAGCCGTTTCCTTCTTAATTTTCGCGTTCAATTCAATAGCATCTTCCCTTTTCTCCCTGGAATTAGGATCAGCCTTCACTTCGTCAGCTTTCACTTTCACTTCGATGGTATCTACTAATTTCTCATCTTTGTTATCATCCCATATATCTCCATTGACAAAAACATCATCAGATTGCTCTAATTCACCACCTCCAATATCAGAATTCAAAACATTCCTATCTTTCACCTCCTTCAAAGGTACCTTCTCCTCAACTCCCTCAACACTCTGAGCAATATCCACTGAAGAAGCCTTTTGAATACTTCCAAATTTCCTACTCATTTCACTCAGAACAGACTTCTCAACCTTAACACCATTAACCGCACCCACCCCAAACCCTAACCCTAACCCTAAATTCTTCGATTGCACTCTCCTCCTCCTCTCCCTATCACCCTCATCTGGCGCAAACTCCGCAATCACATCATCAACAACACTATCACCACCCAACCCTAAACCCCTATCCTCATTCCTCTTCTTAAACACATTAGAAGTAAACATCGACGAAATCCGTTGCTTACCCATCAACGCCGCAGCAGCCGAAAGCGCATTCGAAGCAGCCGATGGTCTTACCTTCTTCTCACCATCCTTCTCCTTCTCCTTGCCCGATTTCTTCCGCTTTGACTTCCCCGATTCATCTCCACCGTCCGATTCATCATCGGACGAGAACGGAACTCCGGCCTTGGTCCAATCCTCCTCCTCGCCGTCATCAATGTAGGCGTCGCCGACATCGCCGACGATGAAGTCGTTGAACTCCTCGCGGCGCTTTGCGACTAGGGTTTTGTACTCGTCTTCGTCGACGGTGTCGAAGATTGGGGCGTCCATCTTGACCTCGTAGGAAGGGCGGCGCTCGCCGTTGCGGAGGGCTTTGAGGCGTTCTAGGGCTTCTGATCGGGCGGCGGAGCCCTTGCCCCGCCGTCTTCCGGTGGCCGCTGATTGTTCTTCGTCCGCCATTTTTGATCTGTGAGTGAGTGAGAGAGTGGTGGAGTTGGAGTGGAGGTGTAGTGGATCTGAGTGCTGGGGAGATGGAGGGTTTTACCGTTTTAGGGTGTTTGGGATATGAGGGAGGGTGGAATGGCGGGAATTTTGAGATGTTTGGCGCCAATAAGGGTTCTCGCAATCTTGACGCGGTGACGCCGTTTTAAGTCGGTTTTAGTGTTGACCAGTGTTGACCGTTGAGTCAACTTCCTTTTCTTAGGTGGTAGACGTTTTTTTTTTTTTTTTTTTTTTTTTTTGGGACTGAATACTAAAAACACTTTGGCTATGTTTGGTGAAATCAGCTGTATCTGTTGCTTAAAACCTTGTTTGGTAGATGAGAGAAAAAAGAACAAGTTGAAACTTCAAGCTGTAGTTTTTACTCAAATTCTAATTGTCAAGTGAAAGCTAATATGGGTAGCTTTCAAAAATCAGCTGTAATTGTAGCTTTGCTAAAATCTTGTTTGGTACGTGAGAGAAAAAAGTACAAGATGCAAGGTTTAAGCTGTAACTTTTGCTCAAAAAGCCTTTAATTGATTGAGTCTAATATTTACTTTAAATGGTAAATAGGACTTTGATTATTAATTTTTTCTCCTTTAAAAATAATTTTACTTTTCAATTTGACCGCTTTGGTTTTAGTGTGAATAGACCAGAGTCGTTTTGCATGTATGTAACTCATTTGTATGTAAGTCGCTGAGTGGATTAGCGACTCTTGTTCAATCAGGGGAAAAGGGAAAATCCGATTGGTTGGCGTCTAAGTCTACGTGGACACCAGTTGTGGAATTAGTTTTGAAACCAATCCAAAGCTTGATTTTTTGTTTTTTTCCCTAACACCACTTGAGGAAAGATTCTTCATTTTTTATTTATTGAAATCCAATTATTTTCAACAAATTTCATCAACCAACAAAAATAAAAGTTTTAACATCCTCTAACAAGTTCCAACAAACTCCAATACTTTATAGTAATAAAAACCATCACTTTTCCTTATTGCAATATTTAGTTGTGATTTTGTTATGTGTAAGCTATATATGCTTTTATTGGTTCAAACTCCTGAAATTAAACTTGTTTGACTGAAAACTTGTTTGCCAGTTTGTATTTTCTTACCGCAATATTTTGGCTACGATTAGAATGATTGCAACTATTTGGATTCCATTCAACTATCTTGGAACGATGGCCTTGCTGTCTTTTGTTATAGTTTGTGGTGTTCATTTTCAACGCAAGCAATGAACATAGACCACGGAGACATCAATTTATTTGTATTGAGTCCTTGTTGTGTACCATTTAAGTTGTTTGTAACAATACTTAGTATTACTCTTTTGGCTCTTGCCTATAGGGTGGTATATATTTGGCCATCTACTCACGAGGATTAGGTAATCAACACTTTGCTTGACTCTTAATAGTCTTGTCAAGTATAAGCATTTATAAAATTGGATACACGGTTCGAGTTTTTCAAATACAAGTAGAGTAACAACTTACAATTACAAAAAAAAAAAAAAAAAAAATGTGCACAAAAGTTTTCATTGCTGCAAATATCAATTCATTTAATTAGTAAAAGTAGTAGAGTAATTGGTACCAAAATACAATTTCCCTCTTTGCATTTAAAATTAAAACTAGACTATAAAACTTCCAATGTTATTCAATTATTTATTTATTTTATTACAAAGTATAATTTGTTTTTTTTTTTGTAAAAAAATAAAGTAGAATCTGAATAGGAAAAACATTAAGTTGGTTAAAATCTGCGCCGTAGAATAAACGCTATTAGCACCGCCATCACAGCTTATAAATTACGCGTTTTACCTCCAATAGTCGCTTTAAAACGCCAGAAAAGATAAAACCCCCCCAAATTCCTCTCCTTAGACCCTTATCTCCTTCCCTCATTTTCTCTCTCCTAGGGTTTGCGAATTTCCACGGCACAACAGAGCAAAGATGATCGAGGTGGTGTTGAACGATCGATTAGGAAATAAGGTGCATGTCAAGTGCAACAATGACAACAGAATCGGTGACTTAAAAAAGCTGGTGGCGGCTCGACCCGAGCCGACAAGATCAGGATTCAGAAGTGGTACAACATCTACAAGGATCACATCACTCTCAAGGATTACGAGATCCATGATGGGATGGACCTTGAGCTCTACTACAACTATAAGGATTGGCTTCAAGAATCAATCAAGCCTCTCATAATTAGGGTTTGTGATCATGTCTCTATATATGTATATTAAATAATTATCTTCCTTTGAAACAGTTCTGTTTATGCTCTCGTGTCTGATGATTATGATGGTTAGAGCAATTATGGGTTCGAATTTGTAGTGGTAACATGTTTGGATATGTATGTTATTTACGAATTTTATTGTTTTCCGGTTTCGATTGTTAACTCTGTGCTCGGAAATTAGCTGACTCGGTGCTATATTTGGTGTAAAATTTGCTATTTGAAGCATTGCAAATCATAACTAGTGTTCTCGAGTGTAAATTAATTGTCTTTGAGTTGGATTTTATACGTTTCTTCGTTAGTAATTATCTGCTGATGCTCATATTTATTTGCTTTGAATTTTGTTATTCATGTCTCTTGTGTAGCCGGTGACTAATTGAATATTTCACGACTTGTATGTTGCCTTGTACACACTTTATGATTTGAATAATTTATAATTGTTTCTGATCCTAATACCTCTATATTTGGTACCAAATGTTATATTTTTCTCCCGGTATATTGTTTGACGCAACACCTGGGAAAAGAGGGTTGTGGCAATGCAACTCTTGTTGAAATGTTGATGAGGTTTTGGGTGGGTATATCGTATACTCTGATATAACAAGAGAAAAAGGTTAGTTGGGGGGGGGGGGGGGGGGGGGCGTTGATTGAAAAACTGGAGACCATAATCCAACCATGGGTGAATAGATGAAAATGATCATAACCAGAGAGGTGTGTGCCAATAAGGCACTAAACCCAACTATACATGTGGAGTTTTTACAATATTTGACTCCCATGATCGGGTTTTGTTGGATATGATTTGAATTAGTACACAAATTTGGATATTAAGTAAATTCCGTGGACTTTCGGTCAATGCAATATCACCATTAGGTTATATCATAGACAGGGCAATGATCATTTTTAGCAAATACATATATAGTCAAGTTACCATTTTCTAGTTACGATTTAGAATATTTTTCATCCAGTCGCTTAAAATTTGGTTACCTAAATAGTATGAAAACCTCATCTCCCTTTTACCTTCCTCAACTTCTTTTCATCTTCTTTGATAATCTGTAGCCCTATTGCTTCTGGTCCTAAGTTCTATTAGTCTATTCAGTAATCCCACCTTTTTGCCATGGACATGTCCCAAGAACTGCTAATTCAAGTACCTCACTTGTGGGATTTACATAATTGAGCACCCAGTTATAAAGTAGTGCATCCGCCTCGGTTTGTTAGCAGTTTGAGTCGGTCTCATATCTGTCTAGCTAAGGAATCACATGAGTTGTATTATTTTATTGGGGCGCCCCTCTCTTCTGGACACTATAGTCCCGATGAGGCCTAGTGGTAACATTGCTCGGTGCCTGGTGCGTGGCTTGTTTACATTCCTTCCTAAGAAATAGGCTTAAGCCTGGTGGAACATCCATTCTCATACAATAGAATTAGTGGTAAGTTGATACTTGGAGCTCTATAAAAAAAATTCCACATATTGTACCTAATTTGAAGGTGGAGGCATTCAACTTTTAAAAAACTTGCAAAGGGAAGTTGTTAAGGCATATGCATTTATTTTGAGTTTCTTCTTCTTTATCTCACATATATTAAGAAGTGTGGATTTTGCCATTGGATCTCAACAACAGAATCCTTGTTCGATAATAACAAGAACTTCACAGGGCTATAACAAGTAACAAGAAATTTGGATCTCAGGGCGTCTGTTTGGTTGGAAACATGAGAAGGGAACCAGCTATTCGTCAACTTTTGTGAAACTATGTACTTCCCTGTCCATCAAACATGGAGTTCTTTATCTGCAGTGGTGTGAATTGGTCAAGAGGATTTTTTTTTCCCGGTATATGTTTTACTATAGAATTAATGAGTTTGATCAAGCCTCTAAATGCAAGCTAAATAATATGAGACTAGGCGTCTAGTTAGCATAGTATTTCTTGAAGGAGTTTCAATAAGCCTCTAAATGTGATCTTTAGGTCATATGAGATTAGGATAGTATAGATTGAGATTGGGGGATCATGGTTTTTGGTAAATGCGGAGGGGTTGAGGTAGTTAGAGAATCAGTGGTGCTTAAAATGGGTGGGAACAATTATGTGACTGTACAAATTGAAGAAGATCGATTGAATGGTGTGCATCACTAAGAGGAAGCCTCAGGTGAAACGTGGACGCATCTTGTAGACCTTTGAAAAGGGTATCGATTTAGGTCTCTTGGGAATGGAGGGGGGATTTAAGGGAGTTACATTGATTCTAATTGGGAAGAGTAAAATCAGAGATGCAGAGGTGTTTGCAATTTACAAAATTAGTGATATAACTTTAAAGATAGGAGTCAAGTCTTGCACCTGCCACGGCTGCAAGTCCTGGAAGAATCTGACCCAGTAGAAGTTGTTGGGTGTTGTTGTAAGTTGTGATCAAGACCTAGACTCTAACATGGAGGATTAGTTTCAGATGCCTCACATATGTGCTGATGCTCTCAGTAGGCAAAAGGCATATGAGTTAATCAGGAATGAAGAATTCATAACTTTGGAGATTAAATGTTTAACGCTTGCTGTAAGAATCAATACTATTTGAGCAGTCCTTATTTAATGGGAAGACACAGTAACCAAGACACAGTGAGAATTCATAGTTTTTCTTTTTCTTTTTCTTTTTCTGGATAAAAATGTATCTGTCGGTATTTCGTGGAATAGGCAGTAAGCAAGACACATTAGTGATAAATAGGTTCAAATAAGTGAAAGAGATTCAAGTAAGTGGGAAAGACAGCTTTGTCTATTACCCTTAAATTGATGGTGTGCAGCATCAGTAATAGCTTTCGGCCTAGGAATACAAAAATGTTACACTGACCAGTGATATCGGCTCCGAAATGTCAAGGATTTGATTATTACCCACCTTTATGTATCATCTAAAACCCAAAAAAAAAAAAAAAAAAGTACTTAGCAAAGACTATGGGCCTTTTGGGTTCAGATGCTGGATGCAGCTTCTAATTTATCCACGAGGGTTTCTAACTCTTTTTTCTTAGTCTTTGGCAACTTGTAGTCTCTATTTCAGATCTTATTTTCTTGAAGGTTTTATGATCGTGTTGTACTTTTTATATTGCATTGGTTTTTGAATAGTACTCCCTCCGTTCTTAAATCAAAGTTACGCTTTGTTTTGAGAACGGAGGGAGTAATAGATTATGTGCCTTGTACGATTTTATTTTTTTTATTGGGTGTTTGAATAGTAAGATATATTAGTGTTGTACTATACTATTTACCTTCTATTTTCTGGTGTCCTGTTGTGTTCTATTTTTATTGTATTGTGTATTTTGATATTAAAACTCTGTTTATGATTGTTACCATTATATTTTCAGTTATATGAAACTTACCTGTTATCTCCAATCTTTACTGCAAGGGTCGAATTCACAATGATGTTTTTGCCGGATTGTTCCGAGAACAAGTAACAAATAAATTTATTTTCAAATGTTAACTTTATCATGCTTGTCAAAGATATGCTTGACATGTAACTTTTTGAGTTGCTTTAGTTTTTCAATCAAAAAATAGATGATTAAACTTTAAGGCGATTTTTATTTTATTTTATCAAAAGAAACTACGTAAAGAAAAATATATCATGTTGAATTGAATTAAATGCAAAGTTAGTTTTTTTTTTTTGCTACAAGGACATATGTAATAGCCCGCAAACCACATGCGTTGGGCAAGTCAACCCATTAAAGATGGGCTGACGAGGTTAGACAGAGGAGGAGAGCCTCCCTACAAAGAATGGTAGAGAAGGTTTTTAATCTTCCTACAATGAAGATCGAACCCTGACCACTGAGTTGTGAGAGTGGGGCAAATGCAATGTTAGTTAATAACACACAAATGTGGTGTTTAAAATCCACGATGGCTTATGGGGGTAGTGTAGTTCCACTTTTAAGATAATTGCCGAGCTAAAAGGGTTTGGGCCCAAATACGAATGAAAGCAACGGCCTAATACCAGCATTATGAAGTATTTGACATTTGCATTAATATATACTACTAGTAATAATAGATTTATTTATGAAGCTAATCCCCACTTAATAGACGTTATTGTGGGCAGTGGCCCTTTGTCTTCAACTCGCTTTCCCTTTCTCCGGGAATTTCGTTCTACTCATAAAAACCTTGCTAATTGTCGGCATCTACCATTCTTCTTTGCCTTTCCCCCCTTAAAGTTTCCAGCAAAACTGAACACATAAAAAAGTACTGTATCCACTATCAAATATCTTCTTTTAAACTCCATTAAATAAATTTTCAAAAAACTTCCATTAAATAAATAAATAAACAAAGGAAAAAAAAAAAGGAAGTATCAAAAGAAAGTGATGTTGTTTGGACTCTATATTATTTTATTTTTATTTTACAGTTTAAAGATTTGAATCCGAGCAATTTTAATTATTTACTGCCCAATTGATTTTTACTTTCTCATATTTATATAGGCCTTCTTCGATAGGCAATCTCTTAGCTAGATTTTTGGGTGTACTTAAATAGTTTTTGTTTTTAAACTCTGCCCCCCTCACTTTACCCCTATTTTGTTTCAATACAAGAGGAATTTAGCTTAATTAAATGAGATTAGAGAAATGGTTAGACGCACCCTTGGACTTCATAAATAAATTGTTAGACAGTTGTACACAAAAATTTACAAATTAATTATTTATTCATAGATATGAGAGCACCAAACCATTTATTTTGTATTGGTGCTTAATAAAAAAAAGGCTTTTTAGTTAAATTTATCAGTTAAAACAAGTCAAAATTAAAAGTCCTAAAGGTTATCCCTTTTGGTACAAGTTGACTTGTTGATAATCTTCTACTCTATTAAACAATATTTAATTACTTACCAAAGCATTGTCTTGTAATCAATGATAGATGTTAACCATAAAAATTCAACAGGACGTTAACAACACTGGTAACAACTAAGACTTTGTTCTTTTCAACTAATAATCAATAAAAATCAACAAAAATCAGTAAAATCAACAAAAATCAACAAAAATCAGTAAAAATCAACAAAGTTGTTCTCTACCAAATCTAACAAATCAACAAAAATCAGTGAAATCAACAAAACCAACAAAAATCAGTGAATCAACAAAATCAACAAAAATCAACAATAATATCAACAAAAATAACATGAAAAGAACATAGCCTATGTTTAAAGCTATCCATACCGGCTTTCACTTGACAATTAAATTTGAGTTAAAGCAACAATTTGAAATTTGCAACTTATTCTTTCTGTCTCAACTACTAAACAAGATTTGAAACAATATTTTACAATTACAACTCATAAATACAACTAATTTTACGGAATATAGCCTAAGCAGAAACAGCCATACGTAAAAATAAAATGCTAACGCAAAACCTCTCATCGTATCATGCACGTTAAGACATTTTTGACATTTGCGTTGTCTTGTAGCAACCCCTTTTTTTTCTTCTTTTTTCTTCTCTTCACACCCGTAAGTAATGTTTAGTAAAATTTAATTTATGACACTTTTTAAAAAACAAAAAAAAAAAAATTAACGTAATAGTCGGAAGTGGCTCATGCGCATTAATAGCTCAAACACCCACCAAATTTTGTAGACAGAGATTTATAATTCTTTTTTTTTTTTTCTCTGTCAAATTTCCAATTTTATAATTTTACTTTAAACCTCTGTTTTCTCCTTTCACTGTGCTTCGCGGAACCTGTGTGGGCACAGTTGGTGATGATCCAATTCCAATTCAAACCAGTCTCCATCGCCCCACCTGCTACTTTATTCATCTCTCTCTTTCTCTTTCTCTTTCTCTTTCTCTCTCCTCTTCTTCACTAAAACCCACTTCTTCTTCTTCTTCCTCACTTTACTGCCCCACCTATTTCCTTGTCTTTCTTCTTGTTGTTTGCATCATAATAACAATAATAATGCCCACCAGCTGTTCGATGAATTGACTCAATGCCCTCTGATCACAAACCAGGGTTCATGGACGACCAGCTCTCTAAACCCACTTCCATTTTCGGTATACGCTTATGGGTTGTGATCGGAATTGCCGTCGGAGCCGCCTTTGTCATCCTTCTCTTTCTCATTTCCCTTTGGCTCATCTCAAAACGCAATAATTCCAGTTCAAAACGCAACTCATCATCCGAAATACCCACCACAAACGCAAACGCAAACACAAACACAATCCCGGTTGTTTGTAAAGAAATCCAAGAAATCACTGTTGCAGACACGACGAAAAAAGACAACCCAACTGAAATCCAGCCCGACCCGTTAAGTGATACGGGTCGAATCAGGGGTTTTGAGCATCAAGTTGTGGTCTTTGAGAGAGAAGAAGAGAGCCCAGTTGGGGTAGAGAGGAGAATCCAAATTGAGGCAAAGGGGAAACCCGGAAACAGGGGTTTGTACCCGGATAAGGTTTCCGGGTCGTCGGCGGCTGCGACCCGTTTGGTTGATCAGGGTTCTGGGTTGGTTCCTGAGGTGTCTCATTTGGGTTGGGGTCGGTGGTATACTCTCAGAGAGCTTGAGGTAGCCACTAATGGGTTTACTGACCAGAATGTGATTGGTGAAGGTGGATATGGGATTGTTTATTATGGTGTTTTAGATGACAACACCCAGATTGCTGTCAAGAACTTGCTCAACAACAAGTGAGTCACACTTTGCACTTGACCTTGTGTGTTTAATTACTAGTTTTCACTTAAAACTGGTTCAATAAGTGCATGTCTTTGGTTACTGTATTTGTTGAACTGGTTGCCTCTGGAGTTAGCATTCAATAGAACTACCACTTGATTAACAGGGGACAAGCAGAGAAAGAATTTAAGGTTGAAGTGGAAGCAATTGGCCGAGTTCGGCACAAGTGTTTAGTTAAATTATTGGGCTATTGTGCTGAAGGAGCACAAAGGTACTCTATTTATTGATATATACTCGTATAATTGTATATGTCATGTCTTTGAAATATAGTCATCTACTTGAGCTTAATATTTGTTCTCTAAATGATGCTGCTGGTGTAGGATGCTTGTTTATGAGTTTGTAAATAATGGAAACTTGGAGCAATGGCTTCATGGAGATGTAGGTCCCTGCAGTCCCCTTACATGGGAGATCAGGATGAACATCATCCTGGGCACAGCAAAAGGGTATAAACTCTTAAATTTGTTTGCCATTTTAGTGTCTCACCAACTTTATCTGCATATGGGTTTTTTGGGTTTTCCCCTTGTTCCAAGGCATTGCTTTAAGTTGGCCATTAAATGAAACTTGTAGGCTAACTTACCTTCACGAGGGACTTGAACCGAAGGTTGTCCATCGGGACATTAAATCAAGCAACATTTTACTAGACAAGCAGTGGAATGCAAAGGTTTCTGACTTTGGCCTTGCCAAGCTTCTTGGCTCTGAGCGAAGTTATGTAACAACTCGTGTGATGGGCACGTTTGGGTATGCAAGACTTTTTACCAATACTAAGCATGTAGAGTTGTTCTGATACAAGAAGAATATGCTAATATATGGAGTTTGGTTTTCTGTAGCTATGTTGCCCCTGAGTATGCAAGTACAGGGATGTTGAATGAAAGGAATGATGTATATAGTTTTGGAATCCTCATAATGGAGATAATTTCTGGTAGAAACCCCGTAGATTACAGCCGCCCTCCAGCTGAGGTCTGCGTTGTTTCTATCCCTAGGCATCTTTGAACAAGATAACTTTGAATTTCTGTGATTTGATCATATTCACGAGTTTGATTTTCAGGTCAACTTAGTGGACTGGCTTAAGATGATGGTTACAAACAGGAATCCAGAGGGAGTTTTGGATCCGAAGCTACCTGAAAAACCAACATCAAGGGCATTGAAGAAAACTTTGCTGGTAGCATTGCGTTGTGTTGATCCAAATGCACAAAAGAGACCAAAGATGGGGCAAGTTGTACATATGCTTGAAGCTGATCAAGATTCTTCCTTTAGAGATGTATGTATTCAGTTTTAACATTTAGCCTTCATTTATCTATTCACCCATTAACTTGTCGTTGTGGTTGGCTTTGCAAGAACCATCTGGCATATAATGCCAGTCCATCAAACCTAAATTTACGCATCTTAGCAAGTAAAACGTCTTGTGTGCTTAGAAACTCTGTGAAGATGCTTAAGTATACTTGAACCCATTGAGTTGTGACTAACCTATTCATAAAGGGGTAAAATGCTCACAACAAGCAATGTCCCCTTGCCAACCTATTTAGTGTGAGCGAACTTTCATTTTCAATACAGAGGTATTTTACACAATGGTGTCTATATTTCAGGATCGCACTCGAACAACCATGGGAAAGACACATGTCGAGAGTCCCAAAGACGCAACGGCGCAGAAGCAAGTGAAGGAGTAGAAAGTTCAAAGCAACATAGAATTCTGGATCTTAAAGACAAATAAGGTGAGACAGTATTATGTCCCCAAGTGTTTTCGGCATGGAAAGACATGCACAGAAAATTTTGCCAGTGAAATGAATGGGGATTTCCCTTTTTCACGCCAACGTTCTTCATATTATTACTGTGCTATTCAGTTCATTCATGGTCTCCATTTTCGCACAGCTTTGTAAGCGATCCTAGCTGTTCCCCTTTGTTTATACCCCTTTTGTCATTCACTTCTTAGATTCCTCAATTGAGAAGGGTTCAAAGTTAAGTGAAGTGAGGTGTAAGTGTAAGTAGACTATTCCAAACTGCTTTAGAGCTGTTAGTCTTTGGAGCTGGCATACTGAAGAGCATCTGTTTCATATTTGAAGATCACCACCATCTAGAGATCATATCAAATACTTTCTCAATATATATGAATATATACACACTTTTTAATGTATGATGTGAATAAAGATTAATGAATTTGCTTCTGCCCTTTTCTTTTCAAAATGAGTACAGTAGGTTTTTTTTTTTTTTCCTAAATCTTCTTTTTTTAGTTAATAATTTTCTTCTTTCTGGGTTTTTTTGGGGTGGGTGGGTGTTAGCCAGTTGTATTGTAAAGCAGGAACAACAAAGCAGCAATTATACGTCTATACATCATATGTTTGGGATGTGAAAATGATGGCATGGGATCTACGCGTTTTATTTATCATCTTCTCGCAATGGTTTTATAACTTAGTATTAAGAAAAATGCGATTGGTTGGCAACACCATGCTTTATTGATTCATCCTCTTTTTTTTTTCTTCTACCTCCCTCTTTTTTGGCTACCTCCATACCCATTGTCCCTTGTTTTCTGAGATCATGTTTATGTTTGTTACGATATCCAGGAGCGTTGGATTAAAAGAGAAACATAGTCGATTACTTTAAATACTAAAGGTGTGCTTAAACAACTTACCAGTTGTATATTTAGTTCAAGTCGTTAAATTCAATTAAGTAACTTACTTTTCCACTCAGATGTTATTATTCATTCAGTTCAATTTATATTGTTTAACTTGAAATGAACGCATCTTAACAGTGTAACAAGTTAGTTATCCATACGAAACTTTTTCATGAGGGGAAATTTAATTTGGAGGCGTTAAATGTTAGGAAAGACCAGTGACCATGAGAGTCGTTGAAGTAGAGTCACTGTTATGAATTCGTGGTCCTTTAACTCCAGGTTCTTACTTTGTAAGTTTCTACTGACTTTCTGTCACGTATATCATGTTGCATTAATGCTTCCAATCAATAAAATGAAACCGATTTTGTTTGCTTGTTTTGAATCACTCCCTCTCATTAAATGATCCTTTGCGATTGTCCCAACTGTTCTCTTGGCCAGCTTTACTATATTCTTCAGCATTAGGTAGCACTCTACGAGTTGCCTTAACATCGGGGAAATAGGAGAATTGTTCTCGAAAGGGAAATGATATTATTAGGCTAATAATGGTCCAAAAAGATTAACATCATACTACAAATTAAGAGTATTCAAGTGCCAAAATTTAGTCCCGACTAAAGAGATCGATCTTTCATCCACCGATAAATAGTGTGTTGAGAGGTGTTTCTTAGCTACAAACTTTATCCCGATTCCTTCAACGAGTTTGTTAACAAACACATCTTTGTAGCCTATTAACCTCATTTGACTTTTGTAAAATAAAGCCTTTGACAGAAGATTATTGCCCAGGAAATATGGGAGTTGTTAAACAAAAGTACATGAAGGAAGCTCTTTGCCAAATCCTCCCTTTGCTAAGCTATCAGCATATTGATTCTTTTCTCTGGCTGTGTGTAAGGATCCATAATCGATCTGCTGATCATTAATAAACAAATAAATAAAACTGCAAACATTGCGATTTTTTTAAGAGCAATGGGACTATCTTTGTTATGAATACAATTTAAAAATAATAGATTTTGAAAACTAAAAAAATTGGAATATCTGGACAATTCGAGTCTTAATTGAAAACGTAGCAATACAATAATGAAAGCTTGTAGGAATTGAAAAACACACGAATACTTAGGAGAGTTGCCTCCCAACCATGAACTTGAGGGTTTAATCAATATAGAGGAAAAAAACAGCGTTGAGCTATACTATATCATTATATACATACTGAAAGAGGAGGAAAAGGGTTTTCATCTCATTGAGCAACAAAAATCATGTATGAAGAATTTAATCATATACCATTACCACTGAGCGTATTTAATTATACATGCATGAAAGCTTGCAAACCATAGGGAAAATGATCAAATTCATTAAATTTGCTTTCAGTAAGTGCTAGCATTATTAACAAGTCACTCTCAAACTCAGGGCTTGTTCTTTTCGATTGAAACTAACTGAAATGAAACTAAACTAAATTTATTAGAACTGAACTGAACTGAACTAAATGAATAATAATATGTAAGATAAAAAGTAAGTTGCAGTAATTGAACTGAACTTATTTGAACAAACTGAAATGAACTGAAATTTATCTATGAAAAGAACAGACCCTGAATCGTAATTTCTAGAATTACGTGATATTTTTGGCTGGAAAAAGAAAAGGCCCCACACTCCCACCATCAAGCATTAATGGAATCAAATCTGGGATGGGATCCATCTGCCCACAGAAACTGAAAGAACACCCCATGATTTGAATGTAAACAACTTTTTACTTTGGGTGCATGGGCCATGGCCTGTGGGCCTCATGGGCTTGTGGGCCTTGTATGAGAAGCCCACAATAAACACTTTGAAAGAACATTTCCCTGTTTCTTCCTCCTAAATTAAAACAGCTCACATGAATGGAAGTTATGAGCATTTGTCCCTGCTAGAGCTACTGCTACTAGTGCTACCACCACCCGTACGTGCACTCCGTGGCTATGTTCCCCAACAATCGAGTTCTCGTCCAACAACAGCAAAAATCTACAATGGGGGTCAACTGACCCCTGAATTTAATGGCTAGGTCCGTCCTTGATATCATGTCCCAAATAACAATGATAAAAAAAAAGAGAATTAAATCATGCTACTTAATTTGACATTGACGGTATCCTCTTGATAAAACTACACTAGGTGTATCCAATACACCAGGGACACATGTGGTATCAGTGTAAAAAGTTGGTGATATGGCTATTATTTCTTGCTTGCATTGCAGCTCTATTACTATTTGGTGCATACTATACTCCAATTGTATGCAAGATTGGCTCATATAATTATTCATCATCATTCTCACTACTTAATTTCTTTGTACTAAATGGGCTGCTAGTGTAATCAAATGTTGTAATTCAACATCAGACAGTGTATATAAAGCACCAATCAATCATGGAGGTGTACAGAAGTGAAAGGAGATTGAAGAATGATGTCAGTGATTCAGTATGTAAAGAGGTTTTCAATACACAAATTAAATACAATACATATCCTTTACAAGTGGGTGGGAAAAAATTGGGTATATATTCATTCAAATATCTTCTTCCATGGTTGAATTTGTAGAATGGGGGAATACAACAAGGACATCAACAATATAGCCAACTAGCAGCACTTTCACGAGACTGACAAGATCATCAAGGTAAACAATGATCCGTACAGCCAACGTAGTAGGACTGCCTGACCATGTTTGTGAGCGTCACTTGATTGAGGAGATTTTCTATTTGATGATAACTGTCCTGGTAATGCCGCTGGAGGGGGTGGTGCAAGTACAGGGACATCGCATGAGCCAAAGGTTCCCTTATCCTGTATATATATCACCACAAATAGTAAGAATCTTGTGTTGTTTTGAGGTAATTGATTAGAAATTCCACATTTCATTAAATTATTTGGCACTAACGTCGAGTGTGGTGATTTCGAGGCCTAGAGAGGAAAGGAAGGAGAAAGAGAAATTTCAAATGGCAAGGTAATAGGGTGTCATTTGATTTCTCCAATTTTGAGCCTTTCTGTAAGGCCATGAATTGTTTGGCCAAACTACAAGCAAGTTCTATTCTCCCTCCCACATTCCTCCTCCATCACCCTCTTTTCCTCCACCATCTCCTCCACTTTTAACTATTACATTGCGGAGATGCATGGTGGAAGAGACATGTGAGAGCACTCAGTCATTCACGTATAAATGGATCTAAAATCCCATATTCAAATCCAAGCTCTCAAACTAACAAGTATATTAAGGTTCATGTTAAGCATCACAGGCCATAGGAGTCATGAGTACATTTGAGAACGAACCTTGCAATAGGCGATATTGGCGCATCCACAAGTTAACTGACCATTTGCTTCATCAACCGCCTCTGAAGCTCCACCACCATCACTCCTCTACAACCAGAAAAACCAGATAGCAATGTCAATTTCTGTACTAAAGTCTTCAACAAAAACATCTGTCTGGGGCTGGTGAGGAAGGACTTACCTGGTAATAGTCAACAGCAATGAAGTTTGGCCATCTTTTGCCATCTTTTTGGACACATGTGTCTGTCATTTTAATCAAGGGAGCGGAATTGTCTGCACAAGCTCGTGTGGAGTTTGGATTATCTGGAAAGTAGTTCACAAGAACCAGAGAGACTTTCTTTGAGTCCATTGGTGGTGATTCACCACGGTTTGGGCATGAGCCAGCAACCATCCCATCAGTTCCATCTGCAGTTTCATTGACAGAGGATAAGTAAGCACGGGTGCACAAGCATATAGCAGATTTTTCCCCTCCCCCTTCTAACTTTTATGGCCATAAACTTGGATTAGAGCACAAACTGACAATTGTCTGATTTTGCTCATACACATGAAAGTCTTCTTAACAGACCACAATCTCATGATGTATACTATATTCAGGTAAAATACCTAGAATTCCAGAATATCATGGATTTAAGCATTCAAGAAACCAAATTTATAATGCTTATTAAAGCATCACCAGTCACAACTAATCGACTACTCAAATGGTGTCATGGTGATTTGTAAGAGATAAATGAGCACGACTCCATGAATCTGAAGTTAGGTTGCAAGATGATATTGTAACTTATTTAATTTTGGATTCTTATACATTGTTCATAGACATGGAAGTTCTTCTAGAAATAGTCACAATTTAGAGCTTGTTTGACCCAGTCTGTTGAAAGCTTGAGTTTCTCCCCTTATTTTCCAATCACACTCCACCTCCCAATTATCAGGTTCTAAGAAACTAAAAACAGAGGGTTAAGAAGCAAAGGCTTCAAATGGGGATGCTTTAAAAGATCTAGAATCCCTGATATTGATGCACTTAAGCAACTAAGAACCCTAGGCGTTGGTAATACTAATACCTGTGTAATGTATTCCTTTATCCAAAGTTAGGTTGCAGAAGAAACCTTCATTTAAAAAAATCCTTATAGGCGTTTATAAAGGGAGCTGAAAGCTAGCAACTTACATTGATTTTCTGCAACATAGTTCCAGTTGTAAGCAATCCCTTCAGAGGCCTCCTTGGATTTGATAGATGTGAAGACCAGCAAACGCTGATTTTTCTGCACCATATCATCCACAGTTGGCCAGTCGCTGCCATCCTTAGGCATCCTAGATAGAGGGAACATGAAGTTTTTGAGCCCGGCTGCGTTAAAGAGCTTGGTGAGGCCCATTGGCGCTGTCACATAATCCTCAATGAAGATGGTTATGATTTCTGTTGGGTTGGCTACCAGGAAAGCCTGGATCTCTTTAAGGGTGTTAATGGCTGGTTGCTGTAGGTAACAGGAAGGCATCAATCAGAACTATTTTGCAAGTACTGAAAATTTGAGTGCTTTAACTTATCAAAAAATGTAGCTTAATGAAATTTAACTTACAAATGCTGTGAAATTGAAGCACTTGCCTCCAAATGAATGACATAACCAAATGTCGTTCTGGAAGTCATACATGTCCAGCATGAGCCCTCGGACACCATGCTACAGGAAAATGCACAACTTTTGTCAGAACTATTTCCAGTAATGCTCAATTTTCCTTTTTTATCTTATTATGATGCAACAGATTTCAATTTGTGAAAATTTTTATGAATATATATTCCAGTGAAAATGATAATTGTTAAAAGGTTTTTTTATTAGCATGTTCAACTAAAGACGGAGCAGGTCCAGATGAATATGGATCAACTAATAAGGGTACATTACAAGTTTACAACCAATAACAGGATATTCAACTTCTGTCCCAGGAAAACACTACTGTCTTCAGGAAGCCTCTTCCAGGTTCAAACTCTGCTAATTAGCCATGATCTGAATAAGTAGTAGGCAAACCCTTACCCTACCCCACTCCACCCAGAATAATTAAGAAAGGAAAAGAAGAACTGGTTAAGATATAAGAAATACACAACAAAAATAAACAAATACAGGGCAAAGAAGCTTCCAAGTAACTTCAAACCCAAACATGTTTGATTCATAATGGACAAATCATTACTGAGATCAAGGGAAATCTTCTTGGTCACGGACCCACAACAAGAGAAAAATAAGGATGTTAGTATTAGAAATTGATGAATGATTAATATTTAAACATGGCATGATGGGTTTTATGTCAAGAAAGCAGAACTCAAAAAAAAAAAAAAAAAAACTTTAAAAAGAATTCAAAATTCAAATGACAGTTCATGATAAAGATCCTGAATTGGAATAACTCCACATGAAAGTTTGTTCAAAACCAAATAATGACTCACAGTGTTAGGTAGATAGAGATGCTTAATCTATAATTAAAATCAGATAAAACCTGCAGAGTTGGTAGAAAAACACACTTACATTGTTCAAAGCTAGAATCATAAAAAAGCATACTTGATGCAGACATTATAAAGGAACTCTTTTCCATTTGCATCAAAAGACCATTTTGGCCTGAACCATTTCAAAAAGAGTGACCAGTTCACAGTAGAGAAATGAATGTTCCTTGTTCACAATTGGTACAAGCATTATCTCACAGTAGAAAAGCAGATATCATCTCCACATACAGAGAACAAGGAAATCTTTTACCATAAGTGAACAAAAGAAACAAGACATGACAGATTAGTAAACTTGCCATAAACTATCTATAATTGACATAAACAGACAAATGTCATCTAGCCCACATCGCAATAATGTGAAATGGAAGTAACATTGGTTATTAGTTTAAGCCTACTTGTATTAAATTCTTTACTTAAACAAGCTTAGACAAACTTAATACTCCCATCTGGTGCAGGCTCAAAGAGTTCAATTGTCGCACGGAAAGACAAGTCAAGGTAGTTGTAACTTGGAACATAGTAATGGTAATAATCACCCCTAGAATGTTTGCTTTAGAATATGTTCTCATGTTATTTTTATTCAACTTTTAGTTCCTTACAAAACAATTAGATACAAGGGTGACAAAAGAATCGAACCTCAGACCAAATGTACCCAATATGTTAGTTTTCACTACCACATTGACTAATGGTATCGTGATCAACACTAAAAACATTCCTCCTACCTTAATGATTTATAGTAAAAAAGAGAGAAATCAGTGGGGAAGGAGGAGAGAGAAAAACAAAAAACCTTGAGCTGAGAGGTGACAGAGTCTTCCTGATTAGTAGGAGCAAGAAGGAAGGAGCCAGTTCCAGATTTATCGGACCCAGATATCGCAAATGAATTGTGGGTCGTCAACCATGAATACTTGTTGAATGCCAACCCTTTCACCTTCATTAAAACCCAAACACAACCACTAATGATTAATTTGATCACATAATTATACTCCATCAAAATGGAAATTCCAAAAAAAAAAAAAAGAAAAAAAAAAGGTTAGTACCTTGGAGGTGGGGCTAATGGGTTGAGTGCGGGTACAACGAGGGCGAGTGTTGCCATTAGAAGGACAAGTCTCGCATCGAAGACCTGCATCGCAATCGCTATCCTTCTGACATGTCTCTCCGATCTGTTTAAGGTAGTGAAATTGTAAACAACAAATTAAATAAAAGATCATAATGATCAAACTTTCTTTCTAATTTTGTTTCATTGATAAAAAAAAAAAAAAAAAAAAAAGTGATTAATTGAGAGAGAGAAAAAGAATACCTTGAGAGAAGAAGAGGAGTAAAAGAGAGAGGCAGAGATGAGCAGCAAAATCTGGAGAAGAAGATGGCCACTCAATGCTTTCATTAGGGGCATTAGATGAGAGAGATAAGAGAAATATGAGACGAGTTTGGTACAACTTTTTGGTTTGTGATGATTTTTTTTTTATTTTTTTTTTTTTTTGGGGGGGGAAAAAACAGGGGAGAGGAAGGGGAAGGGGATGTTTGGCTGGGGTCTATTTATGGGTGGGGAAATGAGGCAGATGTTGGTTTTATATTCATAAACTGGGGACAGAGTGGGTGGTACAGGTACTGTTTTAATTTCACCAAACGCAACGGAAAAATCAGACACGGGAAATGGAATAATAATACAATCATCTTCCTTTCTAGTTCTAGATGATAACTAACTGCTACCAACGTTAATTTGGACTAGCGGCGCCCTCGAAAAAGGAAATTAAATATAGCAAACTATTATTATTCTAATTGAAAATGGAGAAGCAAATTAGGAAAATGAATTTGTTGTTTTTTCTGTGTTATGCTAATACGCGTTTAGTAGTGTTTGTAAAAAGGGAAATTTTCAGTTTTGTTATGCAAAGTACTCTATGCAACAAGTGGTTAATAATAATTAATAAGCAAGGATATGTTAGAGGGTGGCGAGAATAGTCATGATACCCGTGTTGATCATTTTTCTCTAGTTTTTTTTTGTTGCTTTGCTTTTGTTAGGGGAATTTGTTCTCATGGTTTCCCTCTATGTAGTCAGTAGCCCAAAGTTACTTTTTAATTTCTACTTTGTCATAAGAGTAATTTGGTTGTTGCCTTTCCCATAATTAATGTATTGTTAATTGATTCCTTAGTTAGGTTTTTCGTGATGCTCTGTATCATATATTATACATGTAGTATAGTGTTTGAGTTTTTAATATCGACATGTGATAAAGGGTGGCCAAATGGTATAAAAGGCTCAATTACAAACCCCAATAACCTTCCATGTCCAATTCAGGGTCGTTATTCAATCTAATTCGAAGATGACAACCTTCACCGCATAATATCCAAACCGTTCCCAAAGGTTGGTCAATTTTTCCAGACGAAGGTTACTATGGAGTAAAGGAAACCCAAAAGACCCGCCATTGTCTTTGGGAAGCTTTCTGTAACAGTTTGAGTTTTCACACAAGTAAGGTTATAAGTACCAAGCACAGCCAAAGAGGATAATAGCGATTCTAGAAAAATTATATTACGGGTTCAAAATATAATTTTATAAGTGAATAATTCAAGGTATATCATGTTATATCCTATTTCCTGTTTATTTGAAAATGTGGGTGCAAACTAACCAAAATTCTAGTATGGATCCGCCTATGAAAGTGAACCCTCATTTCTTTTTTATAAGGTCTTCCTAATGCCTTGACTTCAATTCATCCGTTGTATCGATGTTGAAGCCTTCAAATTGAATGACTAATGTTGGTTCATTATTTACTACTACTACTTTTGAGAATTTGGTGGTTGACACCAGAAACCTCCCACTACCGTTAGAAAATACTCTTAATTAAGATTTATGGATGGTTAGCTACCTCTAATAGGGCAAGCAGCTCCTACCCTTATTGATTTTGAAAGATTCATAATTCAAATTAATGAATAAAAATGCAAAATAAAATTTGTATGCTTTTTTTTTTTTTTAGAAGGTGGTTATTGCATTAGAAATAGCTAAATAAAAGTCTTAACTTTTTTTTTTTTCCGGTGCAAAATAAAAGTCTAATTTCAATCCCTATCGAGCTAACATGAATCAACTTTTATGCTATTGTATCTACTCCCTCCGTCCCACTATTATGTTTCCAAACCATCAAAGTTTTTGTCCCATACGTATCTTTGTAAACAAATTAAATCCCAATATACTCCCTAAATTATCCCTCCACTATGTAAAAAGTACAATAAAATGCTCTTTTTTTCTCTTTCCAATCAGTCAATCACCATCTCTCTTTTGATTTCATATCTATCTCACATCCAAATATTAAATTTTTTCTATTTTACAAGGACAAAAATGGCCAGATTTTCTCTTCTAAATTCTTGTACCAATTTTAATTTAAAAACATAATAGTGGAACGGATGGATTATTACTTAAATGGAGATCCACACAATTGTCCTATAACTATCAGGAAGAAACAATAGTTTTGGCATTATCGATCGCAGTTAATTCAAAATATCGTATCCGTAGTTGAATAGTCCAAACTTATACAATCATACAATCGCCAAACAATCTAAGCAACTACTACTAGTACTTTAGCAAACCAGGGTGATGAAAAAAAAAAAAAAAAGAAAAAGAAAAGAAAAGAAAAGAAAAGAAAAAGGTCTTGTTCGAAGAAACAACAAACTCTAACAAAAGACCACCAACAGTATTTTAAAGAAAAACCGATAACAGATGGATGAAAAAGGCTTATTATCATTGGGCTATAGATGTGAGGTAGTTAAATGGCCTGTTGATTTAGTACTCCACTGTAAAATGGAAACATAAGCCCAACAATCTAAATCCAGAGGTAGCCCGTTGTTCTTTTCAATATTTGGACGTGAAGGTGAAGGTGTTGTCATGGGCCCACGGCCTGTCGGGTATAGTGAAAAGCCCAGCAATTTCTAATGGCTGTTGCTTTCATGATCCACAAAAAGTGAGATTGAATTTAATTAGACATTAAAATTTTTGTTAAATTTCATTCCCTAAAAAAAAAAAAGTATTTTATTTTTATCATTATCATGCAATTCTAATTGATTCTCAAGTTTTACTAAGACACTCTTCATTTTTATCATAATTAATTTTTCATTACATTTAATTTACAACTTGCTTTACATTTCATGTAAAACTATTCTAAATTGCGGGTCACTTAGTTATAAGCATAATATATGTGGGATGTGGGTGTTATAAGGCTCTATAAGCATACCCGGTTGTGAAGTGAATAAAGGAGAAACAATACGTGTATCTTCATTTGGGTTGCATCACTAAACTTGTCAAATGGGCTAATCAAATGAAGAGAGGTGGACAAAATAGCAAGAGAAATCACACCCCCAAAAGTGGTATTCAGTAGCTAGAACTAGCTAGATAGCTAGGTCCAAACTAACACTACATACTACATAGTACTACATAGTACTACATACATTTGTGATTTGTGTTGCAAGTGAATGGAGCTCAGCTCCCGCGTAATTTGGCCTGATTTGAGGGCTTGCAACTTCCTATGCGCAATCTGGTGTCTGGTCCCCGCGCTTTTGGCGTCACCAACACCAACTGTCAAACAACCTGCGCCAATGTCAAAATAACCTTTTTTTTTTTTTTTTTATGATGTCAATGTCAAGAGCATAGCATAGCAGCCCTCAAAACGCATCGTCTCGTGGGGAAAATTGATTATCTGGATTGGCGTCATACTGTTGTGTCTTTATATTGTTTTGTTGCTGCTATTCTTCACTAATTAGTAGAGTAATATGCTTTTGTTGTGTGTACATCATCAAACTGCAAAATGTGCCAAGGCCTCCAAGGACGACCACTATATGAATATGGTGACACGATGATGGAAACAGCGACATATCACCATAAAAGTCCACCAGCACATCAATTAGGAAACTCGTACTAGATTTTTTTTGGTATCAAATACGTGTAATTTAAACTAATTGCCGTCATTATGCATTTATGCTAATTTTAGGAAAATGTTTTTGGCATTTCACAAAAGGTCTTGATATTCCTTTCATGTGAAAATGTGGAACATGCGAGATAAGTGCAATTTATGGTATACAGTTGTAACAATTTCAACCTGCTTTGATTTCTTAAGTTTGTGTAACCTTACCAAAAATGGGTCATAAGTGTTTCTTTATCCCACTTCGAAAATTTACCATATCTAAAAATTTGTTTTCACATTAATTACAACTTCATAGAAATGTTAGTATATGTTCATTTCATCATTACTTAAGTTCAGTTTAGTTTTGTTTAGTTTAGTTTTGCATCATTTATCATTCAAAGTGCTAACAAATTGTATATACTTCCACCACTTCAATAGAAGTACAGTATATACTACTATGAATGATTTAGTGATTAACCAATCACACAAAAGCAATATTTTTTCGATATAGCATTGTCCTTTAGGATTACAAGTGGTCCCGGTCCTTTATACTCCTCCACAAGATTGTTCCATAATCTACATTAATCTAGGATCCATTTTGAAGAGCATTAAGAAACTTATAACCACACTGATTGAGAGGCCTTCTTGGAATTAGTGGCTTAACTATCCTATTAATACTTCACTAATTATTATAAACATATAGACCTCACATTAGTAACAAATTTACTCATATAGTAATACCCAAAAATAGGGTATCACCTCTGCCCACTGTCATGAACCATCAATCCGAGACGTGCTCCTTACACATAAATAAATCTGTTGACAAACCCGAATAACTCAATCAATAAAAAAGACAAAACCCCATTAAAAAAAAAATAAAAAAAATCTACTCTCTTACTATGTAATAAAAAAAATAAAAAAATAAATAAAATCTCAGTTGCTGACTCTCCTCAAGACGTGCCTATTTGTCTTCCCCCTTTCTATCGATCAAGTTTACTCCCTTAAAACCCCCAAACAAGAAGAACAAGTCTTCATCAAAATAATCGATCAAAATTCAAGAGAGAGAAAAACACAAAAAATGCACGTCAAAACAGATTCATCAGATGGAACAAGCCTACCGGGCTCATCCCCGACCCGATCGCCGCCCCGTCGGGCCGGAGTGGTCTACTACGTGCAGAGCCCATCAAGGGACTCATCTTCCCACGATGGCGAAAAGACCACCAACTCATTCCACTCCACTCCGGTGATAAGCCCGATGGGCTCGCCGCCCCATTCTCACTCTAACTCCTCGTTGGGCCCACATTCTCGCGAGTCCTCCTCGACCCGATTCTCCGGGTCGGGTAAGCAGGATGGGCGGAAGGGCCACCGTGGTAGTGGTGGCGGCGGCCGTCGAGGTGGTGGCGGAGGACGGTGGAAGGAGCGGCAGCAGCACCCGTTCGATGCGATCGAAGAGGAGAGTTTGTTGTCCGGGGATGAGGAGGAGAGAGATGGGATTCCAAGACGGTGTTGGTATTTCATTTGGTTTGTGGTGGCGTTTTTTGCTCTGTTTACTTTTTTTTCTTTGGTTTTGTGGGGTGCTAGCCGTAATCAGAAGCCTCTCATCACTATGAAGGTGAGTTAATTACTCTAAACATTTACAATTAATTTCGATTGATACTACTATTTTTATTTTTATTTTTTATTTTTATTGCGTTTGATTCGTTAATTTAAGTTAGTTTAATTCGCTGTTGAACAATGAAGAAGTTTATCACAAAGGATCATGGTAGGTTTTACCCAGAATCATCTGATTTTACTAAGATAATTTAGTTGTAATTCGTTTATCGGTGGGTAAACAGAGGTGAAAATACACTGTTAATGATGAATCTTAATATGTAGAGTCATAAGAATGTTCATGCTAGACAAAATCCTTGATAATGTAGAGAATGGTGATCTGATGAGGTTATTACTTGGTTGAACTGAAAATATGTTTATTTCAATTGAAATGATTTGAAATGAATAATAGAAGTAATACTCAAACTCAACTATGTGAACTGTATTAAATGCATAATTGGCGAGTTGAAATGAACTTTTCCTTATATGTTTAGTGTTGACAATGTTTTAAGGTATTTTCTACCGAAACCGACTCAATATAAATAATTAAATTTCATTTATATTTGTGGGGGGGCAGAGCATAAAGTATGAGCAATTCGATGTACAAGCGGGGCAAGACATGCACGGAGTGCCAACAGCAATGGCGTGGATGAATGTAACAGTGAAGATGGTGTATCGAAACAGAGGCACTTTCTTTGGTGTTCATGTCACATCAACTCCTCTTCAACTCGCCTTTGAGGACCTCGTCTTAGCCTCTGGAATGGTAATTTTGCATTTTTTTTTTTTTCATTGTGATTTTCATTTCTGCAACTTTACATATTGTCCATTCATTTTTTGGGTACTCTATAGTGCTTCAAGTCAGCAGCCAATAATTAGTTGGCTTCATGAAGAGCAACGAGTATTGTACTGTCCCTCTAGTGGAAAATCTAGCTAGCTACCACATTACCATGCTAATATGTTCATTTCAATTGAATTGAAATGAGCTAAATATACTGAACTGAAGTAATCAGTCTATGTTTATTTTAACTAAATCGTGCTGAACTAAACTAAAAGGATAAGAATAAATAGTATGTTTCCAAACCAATTCATACCCACCTACTTCTCCATATCACCCCTCCACTATCTACAAAATACAATTTAAAATTCTCCACTCAACACTCTCTCCTAATATAAAAATCATAAACCAAATCCCATTCACAATATAAAACTAATACACTATTAATGGCAAATATGGAAAAATCAACTCTTACAATTGTTTCTTAAAATTCACACCATAATTGGTTTGACAATATTTGAAATAGACGGAGGGAGTATGTGAGTGAAAAAGTTACATAACTAGACTGAATATAATGCATGATAGAAACGACGGCGAAAGAGTAGTAATATAGGAGAAAAATAATTTGCATAAATGTTAAAGACGAAATAAGCCCAGTGGTGGAATTTTGTATATAGGTTTGGTCGAATCATTCAATTTTGCTTTCAATAACTTCGAAGTGTTAGATAAGTAGTCTTTTTATAGTAGGAATAATAACAAATAACAAATGGAATTAACTTTCTTGAAATTTATAAGGTCAATCATGTCATCATAGAGTAGTTGTGACTTGTGAGCAACTTGGAATACTAACATATCTAATTGATGTTTGAAATACTTAAAAATGAACACTAATAAAGTACAACTTGACATGAGAATTGAGATCAGACAACCTCATGGGCAATGACCCCTATTTGATTTTCATAATAATGCAATTTGTTTTTTTTTCTTTTTCTTTTTTTTTGCATAACTCCTCGATGTCCAAAATTATGAATTGATTTTTTTTTTCTTCAGGAAACACATTTTTAAATATTTTTTTACTTCTATTTTCTGATTTTGATATGGTAGTAATATAATTACTATGAATGGGATGCAGATGAAATACTTCTACCAGAGGAGGAAGAGCCAGAGGCAAATAACAATGCAAGTTCGTGGCGAAAGCGTGCCTCTCTACGGAGGAGGATACACCCTGAGCAGCAACAACGCGGCAACGACACCCATACCTCCGGTTCCGCTGACCCTAAGCTTCAGGGTCCGGTCGAGAGCATACGTGTTAGGAAGGTTGGTGAAGCCTAAGTTTTACAAGGAAATCAACTGCGCTCTCATTATGAATCCGAAGAAGATGAACATGGCCTTGTCTCTCCGAAATAACTGCACTTACACTTAGCTACCTCAGTACTAGTTGCTCATAGTACCTGTCTTTGCTCCATCCCCTTCTTTTAAGATTTAACTATAAATATATATGGTCTGACAAATCATTTCATCAAGTACCTTATAGCTAGACATAGTAGTATTAGTCCTAGCACCATTATATACAGTGGTCTTCATTAATACAATGTGTTTTGCCAGTTTTGTTTTCATTATGATTGCTGGTGATGTACGTAGCTTTAAATAAGTTGAATTGAATGCATACACATACACCAGGAAGTAACCGTGTGACACAGACTGACAATGCCTTGGGAAATACATACTCCATATGACTAGTTTTATATTGGCTTTGTGATTTGTTGAAATTTAGAAATGCTGGGATCGCGGATCGAAGATCTAGATTTGTATATGTATCTTCATGTTCTGTGCTGAAATACGACTCAGTGTCATGACTTAACTCTATTATTTCCATATGGTTTGAAAATGAGATTCTCAAGATCATAAGAAACTTAGGGTAAATTTCTGAAATCAAATCCATTTTGAGTGCTGTTTGGAGCTATGGTAAAACAATGAGAAGTGGACCTTAAAACAGAAGTTTCACCATCTAGGATGGCCTGATAGCCTCGTCTGATCTTATACTACTGTACACTTCTGCCTCGCCTTATACTTATAGGAGTGGATGGGGTATTCGGGCCATGCCCAGGGGCGGCAAGTCAGTTTCTAAAGCACAATACGGGCACAAGCCCGACGTGTTGTGCCGTGCTGACATTTCATAAAGCAATGCACGTAGCATGTTGAGATGTATTTTGTGTCAGGCTGTGTTTTTTATTTTTCTTATTTTTTTATCTTTTCCTTAAATTTTTAGCTACTATAATGAGTAATAAAATAAAATAAAAACCCTAAAATGATGGGTAATCATAATTATTAGTTTTTCTTACAATTCAGATACGAGCCTAATGCGAGAGGCACGGCCCACAATCCATCGGACCATGTTGTGCACACCTTTGCTCTGGCTCCGTCAAGGCCGAGCAAGGTGGTCGTGAGCTGTATATGAGGTGGGGAGTAGTGGGGTTAGGTCATGGGCTGCTTCAAACTACCAAACCCAGATAGGCCTGGGCCTGGGCCGTTTGATGATCCGCTTACTGAACTGTAAAGTAGAGGTGATTTGTAGTTATAGGCATTGAAAGTAAAGTCACGAATGATGTTTTTATCAACTTAATATGTCGTGATGCCAAAGCCCAATTATTAATTTAAGGCCTGTATTTTCATATGGAGGCCCATCTTATATCACAGTCAAAGACTCAAAATGTTTTTTTTTTTAACATTTTTAATGTGGCCCATCTTAAAATCTTAGTCGACTCATTAATATTACTCCAAGTCTTTTGTCCCCACAATTTGAATCCACTTAAACAGGTAAAACCCCGTGTTACACACCATAATAAGCAGCTGAATTCCTACAAAAATTATTGCATTAGATTAATTAAAAGCAATCCAATGCAAATCTATGATTTTGTTTTTTTCTTTGTAACCACGTGATTTTCATTGCATGCAAATTACTTCTTGCCTTTGCATGACGTGCAAGCATGAATATATATAATTAGCTGTAGTCTTTTCGCCATTTGGGTATTATATTATATAATAACAAAATGCATGATCATTTCACTTTATAGCAGTATTATTTAATTAGTTAATAAAAGCAATGTTTGGATCCCCTCCCCTAACAGTGTGTTTGGTTCTATAATGTAATAAGAAAAGAAAAGAAAAGAAAAGAAGGTAAAGGAAAGGAAGACAAGAGAGAGGAAAAAAATGTAATTCTTATTTTCGTTGTTTGGTTTAATAGTAAGGAATAATTGAAAGAAAATGAGTATATTTTTTCTATGTTTGGATAGCTAAATAGAAAGGAAATGAAAGGAGATAATCCTTTTATAAAATAATGGCTTTTTTTTCGTCCAAATCCCACAGATTCGGTGGGAAAACGAAAATGAAGTTTTATGGTCCTATCAATTCTTTTCCTATCTCTTTTTGTTTATCCAAACATTGAAGACATACTAAATTCCTATCACTTCTATTCTTTTCCTACCACTTCTCATAAAACCAAACAAGCTCTAAAATAGCATTGTAGAGGTCTGATAATATGCTCTAAGTTATCCTTAAATAGTACATGTTGTACTTATGTAATTGAAAAAGTTACAACAACGAACTAGGTTCTAATATAGATGTTGCTCACTTAATTGAAACGTGTTGACTTAAGTTAAATAAGAATTTAATAAATGGAACTTTATAAGTGAAAAAGTAAGTTAAAGTATTGAACTGAACTGGACTGAATGTGGTATGATTACAATAAATTGAACAATGCAATCCATCATATTTTAGTTTTGGAAGGTAATAAAAGCAATTAGTAAATCCTCCACTCATAAATAACTCACTAAATAAGATTTCTAAATTCTATCTATATTCAGATATTTTTTTCACTGGTGGCTAATTTCCTCGTATAAGTCATACGCTAATAAATACTCCATTTTGTGATCTGCCATGCAATTTAGTACTGAATTTGCCTATCAATATTTAAGTTAATAAACAATTTTATGGGATGTTTTGAAACATTTTGCGAATATTAATTGCAGACCTTTTTTTAATGAATGCTTACAATTTGAACTTTTCACACTAGGGTCCAAAATCACGGGAAGGAGAGAGGGACATAACATAACCAACCAGCAACCACACTACACAAAAGACAGTGATTGAGTGAAAGTGTAACACGCATGATTGCAAGGACAGGTGGCTATCAGTTTCAATTTTCCAGGTTGGTAAACTGTTGTTTCTTCGAAGCTTTACCCTCAAATTTTTTTACGACCTTTTCCAGGGATCGTCTACTTGGAAAAGTAGATGTACTTAATACAACTCCCCATATTACTATGTATTTAAATATTTTACTCAATACACTTAGGTAAGAGTAATACTATTATAATGCAATCGTCTAACTATTAAATAATTTAACTCATAAATGACTTGTCACAATTTAAGGGTAATTTTTGACAGTTTAATTAGGAATGACATTTATCAACTTAGTTAACTTTTGCCCCAAGTTATAACAAGTCACCCATAGTTCGCCAAAAGTTACGCTCTTAATTGTGAAAAGACACCCGACACGCATCTTAATTATTACTACAGTTCAATTCATTCAGATAAAAAGTTATTATTTTTTTTTATTTTTTTTTTTTACAATGATGGATGTGTCATTTAATACACTTTAACATAGATCTATATTGAATTGATTTTTTCATCTCGATTTTAGTCCTTTTTAACTTATCAAAACACATCAATATTGGATTTATTTCAGTTTCATTTGATGACGAATACGATCATAAATTATATAACTCTTTTAAATCCCAATTTGTTCTCATTTCTAATAAAGTATACTATTATACATATCAAATACTATTGTGAAAATAAACAAATAATGAATTCATGATCCTCGAAAGTACCTTCCATTCCCTTATTTCCATCATCAAGTTTCCTATCCCCACTAACCAAATACCAACTAATGCCATTTTTATTGATCC
Source organism: Mesembryanthemum crystallinum (assembly GCA_030267885.1). Taxonomy (NCBI): domain Eukaryota; kingdom Viridiplantae; phylum Streptophyta; class Magnoliopsida; order Caryophyllales; family Aizoaceae; genus Mesembryanthemum; species Mesembryanthemum crystallinum. The sequence continues at coordinate 6,038 of BSSO01000163.1, read as the reverse complement.
CCATTTTTCATTTGTTCCCACTTCTAAGAATTATATTCTCCCACCTCACCCCAGTTTTTAATAAATATATAGACAAAAACATACATATTGGTTCTAGATCTTGATAACTTTTATAATGTGCAAGCTGGGGGGGAATTTAGCAATTGGCAAATAATGATCACCCAAAATGTCCCTTTCTTTAATTTTCAGCCATAAGGCAATCACATTACTCAAATACCCACCCATGACCCCAACTATCTGGAATATGGCATATTCTTTTCCAACTCCCAAATGTCTTCATATTACAACAAGGGGTTAGAGATGAATGATCAATCCTTCCAACCTAACTCACTTCTTTTAATTGATTTTCTCTCTCTTTTGAAGTATTTCACAAATTAAAGATCCTACCCATCCAGTTGCAACACCTCTTCAAAATTCCATAGCAAATTTAGCTTCTTTAGTAAGTAAAAAGCTAGCAATTTGATATCAGCTAGTACTTTAGAAAGTAGTAATACATTTTCTTATCAAGATATAGATAGAATTTCCTAAAAGAATTGAAAGATAATATACACTGAATTGGTGCTGTCCTGATATCATTGCACATTCCTTAATATATATAATTTGAGCAGGATCTCCACATATAGATATGGAAAGAAAATTTATGTACAAATTGTGATAACAAGTAGAGCACTATATTGAAATCCATGACAGTCAGATTGTAAGCAAAATATCTGTCTACCATTGAACATCTACAAACTTCAATTTCTTGAATCAATTAAAAATCACTCAACCCAAGAAATTAATAGAAACTTCAATAATTACAAATATTGTTCCGCAATAGCAAGGTTGAGGATTCAATTTCTATACCTTCATCAATTTTCTACATTAAACTAAACAAAACTGTAATAAAATCACCTAACAATGATCCACCCATCATCTGAATCACACCAATTGGGTACACCATCCTCACTTACCAACTGCTCAAGTCTACTCGAAGCTCCGACCCTAACCCTAACCCAATCCGAATCCGAACCCAAGCTTTCTCTCTCTTCTTGAAACTCGAACACCGATGGCCTACTAGAGCACCCAGCCGGGTTTGGAGTCGGAGCCTCCGACTCGCAATCCGAGAACAATTCGAACGGACCCCTTGGAGACGCAGAAGGCTGCTGATCTTTACCATCGTCGAACCCACCGGATACAAACGGGTGATCCAACAACATCCGGGCGGTCCACCTCTCATTCGGATCCCTGACAAAACACTTCTCCACAAAATCCCTCCCTTGAGAGCACAAATTGGCGGGAATCTCAGGCATCTCCTTGCTCATCCCTATCCGGTAAATCACGGCGCTGACGTCACATTCCGGCGAGAAATTCCACGCCGGTTTTCCGGAGATCATCTCGACGACGGAGCATCCAAGAGCCCAAATATCCGCCGGAGGGCCGCCGTTGCCGGTGACGATTAATTCCGGCGACATATACAGAGGAGTTCCTCTCAGTTGATACTTCTTCTTCTCCGAAACCTGCTTCGCTAACCCGAAATCTGCGATTTTGATCGACCCGTTTGCGAATACGAGGATGTTATCGAGCTTGATGTCGCAATGAACGTACCCTTTATCGTGAATGTGGCATAATCCCTTGAGAATTGACTTCGTGTACTTCTTTACGTCGGAAACTTCGAATTTGCCGCCGGAGTTTTTGAGGTGATCGGATAAACTTCCATTGGAGGCGTACTCGAGGAAGAGATTGCAGACGTAATCGCCGTTCTCCGGGGTGACTTGATAGCCCAAGTATCGGACGATTTCGGGGCAATGATCGCCGAGTTCCAAAAGCGTTTCTTTCTCTGTTCTGAGAGACTCTGAATTGGATAAACTGCATGATTTGACGACCATCAATGGTGGAAATTTGGATGAATTGTTTCTGGGTGTTGCTAAACTCACCGTCCCGAACCTCCCTCTTCCCACTGTTTGTCCTCGATCCCACTCCATCTTCATCATCTCTGTTTCTCTCTCTCTCTCTCACTCTGTTTTTGGGGAGAAAAATTAGGAATGAAGAAACTGGGGTTTTGGGTGAAAAATTGGACGTAAAGAAAGGTATTTAAAAGAGAGAAATTTAGGGGTTTGGTTTTATAGTGGGTGATGTATTTAGGGTTTTAGCACGTGATAATCAAGGATGGGAGATAACATAAATGATAGATGATGGTATATTTCATGCCATTGGATTTGATATATTTTGTGATGATAGATGATGCAACGAAATAAGGAAAGTGAAAAGAGATTGCGTGGTTTATTGGTGTGTATCAAGCTTGGTATGGTAGGGTTTTAGCTAGGTTGCGTTACTTTGAGGTGTGTGTTTGAAACGTGGTTCATTGATTCACTTTAGATTTTGTCTCTCTCTTAAATCACACGGTTTAGATTAATCAGTACAGTTAGTTTTAGTTACTTGTTCACCAATCTTAACCTTCCTGTTTTCATTTTGTCTATCTTAAACAAAAATGGTCCTAATCGGCTAATCCTACTTGAAAAATGGATTGTTAAGTTGCCATCTGGCCATAATGGATAGAATTATTTCGCTTATCTTTCTGTTTTAAAAATTAAAAAGCAAAATCCGGATTATATATCTCGAAATGAGTTGGAAATTGATTGAAAAAAGGTTGTTGTGGCTTTAATTGTAAGGTTTTGGTGTATTTCAAATATGTGAAGTCCTAATATGATTAGAAGTTTAGAACTGTGGAGTATAGTGTTTTATTTTATTTATTTATGTTTTGTGTCATATTCTAGGTTTAGAAATTGGTACCACATGCAATAGTTTTAAAAGTTAAAATTAGGGTGTATTTTACCTTATTCAATTACATTTTAGTTGAACTTCAAATCAATTTAGTTTAAATCGTTTGGCTTGAAATGAACACACACAAATCTCTTGAACATTTACTAACACTTATTCAGTTGTCTTTAAGGTTTGATATCCTCTCATTCTTATTGATCAACCGATGTTACTTTTTATTTTTTTATTTTTTTTGGCATCTTAACTCTTGATTGGCAAGGAGTTAAATTTCTTTAATTTTTCTTATTGCGTGTACATACACCATTTGAATATATAATTTTACATTTGTAGAGTAGAAAAGTTGCACTCCATTTTTGGATCATATTTAGATTTAATTCTATATAGTATATGTTTTTACTTTTTCATTGAGTATTATTATTATGTACTACGAACTGCCATGTTGATGATACTCTGATGTTATGTTTGGCATGTAAGTGTAAGGTCTTGGAGGAAAATGAAATTCATGCATATACGCAAGTAAGATTTAATTGAAGAAGCAGAAGTTTCAAACGTACGTACATGAATTATAATGGCGAAAGAGCAGAGAATTGGCCATGTACAAAGAACATAAAACAACAACCCTGTAACGAACAGAACATTAATCATACTTTGAAGAAGGGAAAACCTCAAGTGTGAAATTTAAAGTCATAAATAGAATTCGACAATAATTGACAAGAATAGCAGGCATATTCTTCTCGTGGAGGAGAAAAGAAACTATGTACAGTGTATATGCATGCACTTCTATTTCTTCTATTAATACCTAACGGTTTCCTATTTGGTGGGAATGAACGTCTATCTCACATCAACCCAAATTCTATGCATATTGTTATGTACTTATGTTATTAGAATCAAATACAAATATACAAAATGTTTCTTCTATTCCTACTCAGAAAGCTTCCATTTTGAGTGCTCACTAGCTTGTGTTGTGCAATGTTCGCTTAAAAATTAGATGATTTTTTTATTTTATTTTATTTAATAATCACAATATCATATACTCCTTCCGTCCCAATATGATCTTTGCATTTTTTTTAATTAAAATTTTTGATAAGTGTACATGTCTATCAATGAGCTAAACTTAAGGTGGTCCGTACAATTTTTTTTTATTTTTTTTTTTTAATATACATATTTTTTAAATGGTAAGAAATACACTAGTAGAGTACCAAATTTTAGGGACAACTCTTCTCTAATGCATCTCCTAAGAATATTAGTCCTCTAAGTTGTTGGATAATTATATTATTGAATTGTCTCCTTCCATGTGAATAAGAAGTTGATTATGCTCATTATCCACTAATGTACCAACCTATGATCCTAACATGTTAAAATCTTTCCTACGTAGTATATAATTACCATGTCCTATTGTTATTTTAGGCAACATTGAATAATATGTTACTGTATTTAACAACAAAGGAAAAAAGAAAGGACCTCCATCAATCTTCTACTAGTACTATATGGTTGTGGGCCAAATGGTGCGAGTCACACTAGCTAGTGGACAATAATAGGCCCATGAAAGACTTGTTAGTAGAGTAGTGTAGTGGCTTAACTTAGCTTCATTGGAACTCGTGTCGGTACACATGACATGGATCATGGATCATGGTACGCACGTATTCCCCACGAGCTGTAGGACGATGGGACCGGAGTGAAGAAGAAGAAGAAGAAAGAAAGAAAAAAATGAGGAGAAACAAATGCTACATTTTTGGTCTTTTTCTAAAAAGGTTTTGTCATAACTATTTGGGTCATGAGCTCTTAAGTTTTTCAAAAAGTGTTAGTGTGTTACGTGCACTTCTTGTATATATGTCAAAAGGCTACTATTTGACATTAAAACTTAAAGGCTGCAATGCCAAATGAGTCTTTTTAGTAGACCCCCTTTGATACATGATTCTTTAAATTAGCTCCGACGACAATTGGGTCTTAAAAAAACATAACTCATTCATATTAGTCCAAAAATTACAGCTTCGGTCAAATTTTCAGGTCAAAAATAACTTTTTTCGCATTTTTTTTATTTATTCTTATAATCTTCAATAAGACACACAGTTAGTTAACATTTTTAAATGACTTAAATTTGGTTAAGATTGGTTGAAAATTGAAAAAAAAAATTAGCTTTGGCCGGAGTTTTTTGACCGTAGTGGCAATTTTTGGACCAATGTCCGTGAGTCGCAGTTTTACAAGACTCAATTGTCGATGGAGCAACTTTAAAAACTCATGTGACAAAGTGGCTTTACTAAAAAGACCCATTTGGCATTGTGGCCAAATTTAAATGTAATATGACATTATGATTTACTCCATATAATACCTTTTTACAATAATTTCAAAAATATATGCTTATGTAGTACATTCTCCGATATTACTTTGGGTAGGAGTAATTTTTTTGTACATGGACCATGATGATTAGGTGTACCACCTCAATGAGTAATGCGTGCCAAGGGTTACTCCGTAAAATTTACAACGTTTTACATCATCAACGGTTTACATGTCATATAAACCACACTATGGGTATATAGCGGGTAAATTCACAAATTAACTTACAAAGAAACAAAAGTCTATCCATTAGATGTATTAATAAATCAATAGTGATTCAAGTATTTCGCATAATAGCACCATTTTTTTTTTATTTTTTTTTTTGGGGGGAGGAGGGGTTTTATTTTGCATGAACTCTGTTTTTTGGGTAGGATTTATGGCAAATGACAAGAATGAGTTGAACTTGGTACAACTCCTAGGCAAACCAATCCTCAACTTGTATTAGATTCAGGGCAGATTGATCGATTAGAAGAAGTGGATAAAATTGTTGATGATAAAATCGTACTCGTATGTTGGTAGCAGTTATTGTATTTGTAACCAATAATAACCGCTTGTTGTTACCTTTAGTATTCATCCAAGACTCATGCCTACAAGTAGTATGGCCTTACACATGAAACAGACAACAAACGCACTCAATTTGAGACCTTGGAAACGCATAATAATGTTCCATTGCAAATTGATATGAGGCTCTTAGGAACAACTTGATCCAACAAAGAGATCACTTTAGATGAGATAATTATTGTGGCATTATTCTTCATCTTGGAAGATCCGGATTCAACATATAGTTATTACCTGAATACTTTTAATATGTGGGATGGTATGTTTTATCTCTCCATTTTTGTTTAGGAGTCATATCATTAGGCTCATAGGTTGATAATCATCTAACCGAACCCTATAAAACAATTTTTTTTTTTTAAAAAAAAAAAAAAAAAACTCAAGTTGAA